>WWET01002100.1:267282-289679 GCA_011038615.1 Limnodynastes dumerilii
ACCGGTAGGTAGGTACCTACCGGAGACAAACAGACAAAAAACGAGAAACAAGGTACTGAGGACAGAAGTGGATCACGGGACAAGACTAAACGGACGGGGGCTAACTCACAGCAGGCACACAGAGTCTCCGAGGAGATACAAGCACAAGCGACCAGGTAAGTATAGGATAACGGGGCAGGTAAGTACACGATAAGGAGGAAGAATAAGGAATAAGAAACACACTAGGAACTGGGTAGGCAAGGTACAATGGCAGGGCAAGAGGGCTAGCAACAATCAGAATCACTAGGCAAGCACAGAGGCAAGGCACTAGGCACACAAGAGTAGCAGGTCACAGTTCTGAACAGGCAGAGTCTATAACCGGCGAGGGAATGAGGAGAGAGCAGGTTTAAATATCCTCTGTTGGGAAATGATAGGCTGAGCTGCAGTACTGTGAGTGGCCAGGAGCTGGGGGGCGCGGGAGCGCTTTGTTTATAAAAAACACGTGGGTGCCGCGTGCCTGCTGAGAGATGCGGCGGCGTGCGTGCACAGAGGAGGCCTGCAGACAACATGTAGCGGGGATCCCGGACAGCGCATCTGAAGGACGGGGACGGAGCTCCAACTGAAGGTAAGATGTAAACAGACAGGGGACCTGGCGGCACTTAACAGTCCCCCCCCCCTTGACGAGGGGTTAAGATACCCCTAACACTGGGCTTCTTGGGAAACTTAACATGAAATCCCTGAAGAAGTCTGTTAGCATGAATGTTTCGTGCAGGGATCCACTGCCGTTCTTCAGGACCGTAACCCCTCCAATGAACGAGATAATGGACTTGACCCTGGACCCTCTTGGAATCCAGAATAGCTTCTACCTCGAATTCTTCATGATCATCTCGAATCAGTGGAGGAGGTTTGGACAGTCTACCAGCTGGAAATCTTGAGGAGGGAGACATGAAAGGTGTTAGGAATTTTCATGGTACGAGGAAGTCTTAATTTGACAGCAACTGGGTTAACCTTCTTGATGATAATATATGGTCCGATGAAACAAGGTCCTAGCTTCCTGGAGGGTTGTCTAATACGAATGTTCTTAGTACTTAACCAGACCTTTTGACCAACCCTATAAAATACCCTTCTCCTGCGTTTGTCAAATCTGCACTTGGTCATAAAAGTAGACTTCTGTAAAGCACTGTTGACTTTGGTCCAAACAGACTTGATTCTTTTAGACAGCAGAGTGGAATCTGTAGAATGGTCCATGTCAGGTTGTAGAAAGGAGTTGGAGCGCGGATGATGACCCAGAACACAAAAGAATGGGGATAGTTTGGTAGCTGAATGAGTAGAGTTATTGTAGGCAAACTCGGCTAATGCCAAATTTTGTGTACAGTTATCTTGGAACTTAGAGGTGTAACATCTTAAATATTGTTCTAAATTTTAATTAATGCGCTCTGTCTGACCGTTGGACTGAGGGTGGTATCCAGAGGAGAGGCTGACTGAGATCCGAAGGACTTTGCAAAAGGATTTCCAGAAGGCAGCAACGAACTGCGTACCTCTATCAGAAACGATATCAGTAGGAAGGCCATGGAGGCGGACGATGTTCTGGAGGAAAAGATCCGCCAAATCTGTAGCCGAAGGTAACCCCTTTAATGGAACAAAATGGGCCATTTTACTAAAACGGTCAACAATGACAAAAATCGTGGTATTACCCAAGGATTTAGGAAGACCAGTAATAAAATCCATTGAGATGTAAGCCCAAGGACGTTTAGGAATGGAGAGAGGGTGGAGCAGACCTGCTGGAGGAACCAGCAGCGACTTATTTTGGGCACAGACCAGACAAGAACTCACAAACTCCTTGACATCTTTGGACATAACTGGCCACCAGACGATATGGGACAACAATTCCAAAGACTTGCGCACCCCAGGATGTCCTGCGGATCTTGAGGAATGTACTTCCAGGAGAACTGCCCTTCTCATGTCAGCAGGGACAAAGAGACGTTTGGACAGAGTACGAGACGGTGCTAGATCTTGAGAATTCTGGATGAGAGTGAAGAGATCCTGTGTGAGGCCAATGAAAACTGAAGAAGGCAGGATGGGCAGTGGGGGAGAGGAGGTTGGATGTTCAGGCTCAAAAGAACGAGATAAAGCATCTGCTCGTTTGTTCTGTGATCCCGGACGAAACGTGATGGTAAAGTTGAACCGGGTAAAGAATAACGCCCATCTGGCTTGTCTTGGGTTCAATCTCTTGGCAGATTCGATGTAGGAAAGGTTCTTATGATCTGTAATAATGATGATCGTGTGATTGGCCCCTTCCAGCCAATGTCTCCATTCCTCCAATGCCAGTTTGATGGCCAATAGTTCCCTATTGCCAACATCATAATTGTGCTCAGCAGTAGAGAATTTCTTAGAGAAATAAGCACAGGGATACATTTTCTTATCGGATGGGTCTTGCTGAGAAAGCACCGCTCCTGCGCCAATATCAGAAGCATCAACTTCCAGGATGAACTGAAGATCCGGATTAGGATGTCGAAGAATTGGGGCTGAAATGAATGCTTGCTTTAGGGCCAGAAACGCCTTGGAAGCCTCTGGGGGCCATCGAGAAGGATCATTCTTCTTCTTGGTAAGATTGGAGATGGGAGTCACCAACATAGACATATTCCGAATAAAGCGTCTGTAGTAATTGGAAAAACCCAAAAATCTTTGGGTTGCTTTGAGATTTGTGGGTTGTACCCACTCCAGAATTGCCTTGACTTTGGCTGGATCCATGGCGAATCCTTGTGGAGAAATGACATGTCCGAGAAAGGTGACCTTGTCCACTTCAAATTCGCATTTTTCTGGCTTAGCGAACAGTTTATTCTCTCGAAGGCAAGTAAGCACTTTTCTGGCATGACATCGATGAGACTCCAGATTAGGAGAAAAAATGAGAATATCATCCAGATATACCACCACGAAGATTTCCAAAAAGTCTCGTAAAACTTAATTAATGAGATCTTGAAAAACTGCAGGGACGTTGCACAATCCAAACGTATTAAATGCCGTTTTCCATTCATCACCTTCTTTAATTCGGACCAGATTATAGGCACCTCGGAGATCGATTTTGGAAAAAATAGTGGCTCCTCTGAGACGGTCAAAAAGGTCCGAAATACGAGGAATAGAATAAGAATTTTTGACTGTTATCTTGTTTAGAGCCTGATAATCGATACAAGGCCTCAGAGACCCATCCTTCTTGGCTACGAAGAAGAACCCGCCACCGACTGGCGACTTGGAAGGACGGATGAAACCCTTGCGAAGATTGTCCTGGAAATACTGATCCATGGCAGTGGTTTCAGGACGAGACAGTGAAAACAATCTTCCTTTAAGCAGCTTGGCTTCAGGGACTAACACAATGGCGCAATCAGATTCTCGATGAGGTGGAAGTTCTTCTGAAGCTTGATCACAGAAAACGTCTGCAAAATCCATATCCTGAGGAGGTATTTTGAGAGTGGAAATTTGAGTCAGACGGAGAGGACGAGTAATGCAGGTAGAGAAGCAGGACCACCCCAACGGATAATCTCCCCCTTTTCCCAGTCTATGACTGGGTTATGGGAGAGCAACCAAGGATGACCCAACACGAGGTGGACCGAGGGACTTTGGATGATAATGAACTCTATGAGATCTGAGTGGCAACAACCGATAGAGAGCCGGAGAACAATGGTAGAAGGATGAATGTGGCCTTTAGCGAGAGGTCTACCATCTAACCCACAAGCGGTTAATGGGGAAGGTATAGGTTTGAATTGCAGGTTGAGGGACCTAGCGATGGAACTATCCATAAAATTACCGGCTGCTCCACTATCAACCAAAGCTTGCAGGTTGACTACTTGGTCGTTAATCAACAGCTGCACAGGAATTTGAAGGGAATTTTTTTTTGAAATTAAAGAGCTACCCAGACGGAACCCTTCACTAACCGTCTGGGTTACGCATTTCCCGGCGGTGCAGGCTTGTTCGGGCAATTCTCCGCTCGATGGCCCTTGCCGCCACAGTATAGACAGAGCCCAAACTGACGTCGACGAGCCTTCTCCTGTTTCGTCAAACGGTAAGTACCAATCTGCATAGGTTCTTCACCGGTGGCAGCTTCCGAAGGAACTTGGAACATAGGAGGAAAAGATGAAAGGGAGGAGTCTTTTTCTAAGCGACGTTCCTTCAAACGCTGGTCAATTTAGATGGCTAACTTCATCAAGTCATCCAACGTAGAAACAGAGGGAAATTGAACCAGGGCATCTTTGACTTGTTCAGATAGGCCCAGGCGATACTGGCTACAAAGTGCTGGGTCATTCCACCCACAGTCGTTGACCCATCTCCGGAACTCCGCACTGTATTCCTCAGCGGTCCTTCTTCCCTGTTTGAGTGCCCAGAGCTTGGATTCTGCCGTTGCCAGACGGCCCTGGTCATTATACAGTAGCCCTAAGGCCTCAAAAAAGCTGTGCACAGAAAGTCGAGTGGAACTGACGGTGGGAAACTGAGGGCCCAAGCTTGCGGGTCACCCTGGAGAAGGGTAATAATGAATCCGACTCTCTGAGCCTCCTTTCCTGAGGCAGTAGGCCTCAACTGGAAAAAGAGTCGGCAACTCTCCCTGAAAGTAATGAACTGGGAACGGTCTCTGGTGAAGCGGTCTGGCAGATTCACCTTGACATCCTGGGAGGCTTGTGGCGGGGCTGCAGCGGAAGGTGCAGCAGGTTCAGATGGAGTCCGAAGGGAAGCCAGAAGTTCATCTTGGGAGCGAACCCGGGCAGTGAGACTCTGGACCATCTGACCGAGGTTAGAAACTTGCGCAATTAGGGTGTTGATTGCCTCTGTGGTGGGGTCCATGTTACCGTGGCTGGTAACCTGTAAATGGCCGGTTATAATGTTAGGACACTCCAGGCTTACCCCTAAGGAACCGGAGTGGTCCAGGAGGGATACTCCGGGTTTACCTGTTAAGAACCAGAGTGATCCCTAGGAAGATCCCACAGAGGTGAAACGAGCAAGCTTCCGTGGTCCGGAGTCTTTACCTATCAGGTGGTTTTCACCAGAGCCCCTAATGGTGGGGATGGACTGAGCGGCCCCTGAAGGCATGGTCATCCCCCGTTGAACTTGGACTCGTCGGAAAAGAAAGGAAAGACACCCCACAGTGAACCGTAAGCGGACAGGAACAATGAATAAGAAGGAGCAGAACCGGTAAGTAAGGACCTACCAGAGACAAACCAACAAAAAACAAGAAACAAGGTACTGCGGACTGAAGCGGAACATAGGACAAGACTGACTGACTAGGGCTAACTCACAGCAGGCATACAAAGTCTCCGAGGAGATACAAACACAAGCAGCCAGGCAAGTGTAGGATAACAGGGTAGGTAAGTACACGATAAGGAGGAAGAACTAAGAATGAGAAACACACTAGGGACTAGGTAGGCTAGGTAAAATGGCAGGGCAAGAGGGCTAGCAACAATCAAGTTCACTAGGCAAGCATTGAGGCAAGACACTAGGCACACAAGAGTAGCAGGTCACAGTTCTGACTGGCAGAGTCTATAACCGGCGAGGGAATGAGGAGAGAGCAGGTTTAAATATCCTCTGTTGGGAAATGATAGGCTGAGCTGCAGTACTGTGAGTGGCCAGGAGCTGGGGGGCACGGGTGCTTTGTTTATAAAAAACACGTGGGTGCCACGCGTCTGCTGAGAGATGCGGTGGTGCGCATGCACAGAGGAGGCTTGCAGACCACGTGTAGCGGGGATCCTGGACAGCGCGTCTGAAGGAAGGGGACGGAGCTCCAACTGAAGGTAAGATGTAAACAGACAGGGGACCTGGCGGCACTTAACAGTGAGCCCCTCTAACAGAAAGGGAGTAGTGTCAACTCTCCCCAATAGTACACACACCAAACAAATAACATAAAAAACTGAAGCACTAGGTACTACTGGATAAAATGAATAGAGAGATGATAAAGAATGAAATTTCCCAAAAATAAGCTAACTATTTATAAATGTTATTAATATAGCAATTCGTAGATTCGCTGCTTCTGGAGGATGTCTCAAGAGTAGAGTGCTCAACACATAGTCCACACAATAAATTGTCACCCGGTCATGAAATAATGGGCATTTCTGGTGCCAACAACAATAGATTCAAAAGGCAATTTGTTAATTAGATAAGCATGCAGGGTTAGTGCAGCAATAGATGTCCAGGCAATAGCATAGACCGTAGATGGTATCAGGAGTATGCAACAGATGAATAGCTAAATGATGTATAGTGGAAGCAGGCTTATGCAAACAGTGGCTTAGGCAGCAAATATCAAGACAGTATTTCCATCCAGGGTTAACACAACACTTGAGCAATTTGCAGCAGAAGATTGAAATGAATGGTGTCAGCAACGTGCTGCGATTACAAACAAATAGACCATATGTGGCCAGTGTTACCCGACAGTCTTACCACCCACAATGGCGTAGAAACCGGAGATGTTGCTTCTGTTCGGTTCTAGCAAAAGATATTGTGACCAGGGGACCATAGTGGTGCCATTGAGCAGAGACCGACAAATGGGGCATCCCCCATTTAGATGCGGTCGTCAGTACTGAGATTTACTCATGTGGTGGTGTGGACACATGCAGTGAGTAGCTAGTGCACCAGAAAAGAGCTTCCCCCAACAACAGCAAGGCACAGAAACAGGCTGATGCGTTTCGTTGCTATGGCAACTTTATCAGAGGACAAATTGAGACAAATGAGGAGAAATTAGTGAGTTTTGATTCCAAACATGGTTACAGCAGTTTGGGCGCTCAAATTCTAAAGGTCGGCAACAATAGTATAAAGTGCAGTAGTGCGGTCAAATAGAAGACTCCATAAAGAGATACTCCAAAGATTAAATTAGCAACAGCAAGGATAACAGCAATCAGAGAGGGGATTATTGGGAGACATGAGAGGGAGTCATTAGGGGGATTATTGGGAGAGATGAGGGGTATTATTGGAAGCTAGGGAGACATGAGTGGGATTATTGGGAGACATGAAGGGGAGTCTTGAGGAGGATTAGTGGGAGACATAAAGTGGAGTCATAACAGGGATTATTTGGAGATGTGAGAGAGTCATGAAGGGGATTACTGGGAGGCTAAAGAGACATGAGGGGGTTTATTGGAAGATGTGAAGATATGAGGGGGATTATTGGGAGACTGATAAAACATGAGGGGGATTATTGGGAGGCTAAAGAGAAATGGGAGAGTTATTGAAAGCTGGAGAAAGATATGAGGGGGATTACTTGAGAGTCTGAAGAGACATGAGAGGAATTATTAGGAGGCTGAAGACACATGAGGAGGATTTATTGGGAGGTTGATGAGACATGAGGTGGGAATATTGGAAGGCTGAAGAGAAATGGGAGGGTTATTGGAAGCTGAAGAGACATAAGAGGAATTATTGGGAGGCTGAAGAGACATAAAGGGATTATTTGGAGTTTTAAGAGACATAAGGGGGATTATTGGGAGGCTGAAGAGACATGAGGGGGATATTAGGAGGCTGAAGAGACATGAGGTGAATTTTTGGGAAGCTGAAGAGACATGAGGGGGATTACTGGGAGGCTGAAGAGACATGAGGGGGTTTATTGGAATATGGGAAGATATTAGGGGGATTATTGGGAGGCTGAAGTGAAATGGGAGGGTTATTGGAGTCTGGAGAGACATGAGGGGGTTATTGGAAGATAGAAAGACATGAATGGGATTATTGGAAGATGGGGAAATATGAGGGGGATTATTAGAAACTGGGGAGATTTGAGGGGATTATTGAGAACCTGAAGAGACATGAGAGAGATTATTAGGAGGCTGGGGAGACATGAGGGGATTATTTGGAGGTTGAAAAAAAATGAGGGGGTTTATTGGAAGCTGAAAAAACATTAGAAGGATTATTGGGAGGCTGGGGAGACATTAAGGAATTATTAGAATTCTGGAGACAACACATGGAGTGTGTATTGCAAGGCCTGGGTGACAGTTTCTATGGACACTGACATCATGGCTCTTGTGTACCAGCTGTTTTCTTGGGTTGCCATGATTGCTAATGCCGTTGGTCCATCACTTCCTGATATTTATGGGCTTTGACAGGCAGCTGTGATGCAGGCATGTTAGAATGCGTGTGGACTTAATTGGCAACGGCATGGTAAGTGTTCACTTTTTTAAGCCTGGGCTTCCTTTGTATTGTGGTTACAAATATGTTTTCTGCTCTTTATGACACAATGTTGAATTTATTGTATAGAGGTCAAAAGAATGCAATCTGCATTGTATTGCGTTCTCTCTGTATGGTATAGTGGTCAATGGGATAATGGGCCAGATCCAGAACAACTTTTGTGAGCGAATTTACGCGTGGCGGAGACGTAAAATCGCGTTTTGGTAAATACTGCGCATGCGCATCATAGAAAATACGCTCCATAACGTAGCGTAAATGTGAACGTATGGGCCATTCACGTATGTGTCACTTAAATACTTACGTGTGGGCGTGCCAATTTTACGTGAGTCAAAAATACGTCTGAAATACGTTATGTAGGCGGGGGTTTGTATTTAAAGTGTACAGAATGGGCGTGCTTAACTGCGTAAATACGTGTTGCCAATACGTACGTGAGCGGATCACATTGGTTACGTTGCCAAAAGTTAAGGTAGGGTTTGGAAAGCGTATCTTGGTCAAAATACATACATTCAAGGGGTGTGACAAGGGGAGTGTATAGAAGGTACGCACGCGTAAATACGCTACGTGAGGAAACGTATTGCAAACGTAGTTCTGGATCTACCCCAATGTCTGTATGGTATGGCCTTTACTAAGATATAGTCTGTATTGTATGGCGGTCTCTAGGATGCAGTCTGTATGATATAGTAGTGATTAGGATTTGCTTTCTTTTATTGTGGTTATGGTTTCTTTCTATTGTGAAATTAAACGTTTAATTGTTAAACATGAGTAAATTTATAAATTTATAGTTTGTGGGGGGCGTTGAATGCCCTAGCACCTGTCTCAGTGCTTCCATCCACCAGAAGGTTTTGACATAACAAAATTAAAAATAAACAAAAGTTATGTGATAGGCAACATCTGGGGCCTTAGATGCTTATCTTCCAGTTGTGTGGCACCAGTCAGGAGCTCCACAGTGGCAATGGATATCTGAATTAAGTCCAGTATTATTGCAAAATATCACACTATCCCTACCCGCCTTCTTTTAAATACCACCCGGCTGACAAAATTTTCTGGGGTAAACACTGAAACTTATTCATTTACTCTTGCCATTCAGTTTTGTAGACATTGAACCTGTTAAATAATGACTTACTGATCCTGTTTACAACAGTCAGCGGTCATTTACATTAGTAAACTCTAGTGAGCGCTCTAGTGTTTATGACATCATAATTTCTATAAAAGGCTGCCCTCTAGTGTCCAAATGGTCATTAGGAGCGGCGCCCAAGAAGAGGACGTAGCCTGTCGTCGGGGCAAGTGTCGGAAGTGGAAGAGCAGAAGGGAGGACAAGAACATCTTCTTCTAGCAAGCGGACAAGATTCTTCAAGCAACAGGAGAAGATTACCTGCAAAGAAAAAAGAAACTACAAGCAACGAGTCCCAAGAATGATGACAGATAAACGGTGAGTCTGAAAGATTTTTTATTACTTTATGCATCACACTTTAGTTATAAAGACATTTAATACAAAACAGTGTGGCCACCTGTAGTAATTTTACAGAGTAGTGGGAAATATTATGCATAGTAAATGTTTATTTTAGGCACACATGTATATGTAAATGTATTTCTCTATGTTTATTGCATACTGTATTTTTTTTTTTTTACATAGAATACAGTGCAGCATGTTTAGAAGGTTTAACAAGCTGACGCTGATATTACTACAAGGCTCAGCAATGCTGAGCATTGTGGTTCTATCAGTGCAGCCATGCTAAGCATTTCAAAGATGGGACATAGATAAACATGTCAAATGTATTGACATGTGTTTTTCTGCTACAGTGTGGGGCGCTTTCAATGAAAGCACCCCACACAAAAGGCACTTTCATTTTCATCATCAGTGCATCAGCACTGTTGAACTTGTTGTGACCCATTTAACAACCTCACCTGCTTCCCTATTGCAGCACAGGCCAGGACCATCATCTTCCATGTCACTCTGCCTCATATGGGTGCTAAGCCATGCCCCTTTCATGGTATCCTGGAAGCCACGCCCCCTATCCAAAATTTTACCTTTTTTTGCGCATTTTTTCAATTTTTTTTCAATTTTTTTATCTGGTGGGTTTCTGGGCAACAAGAAACCCCCCTGTGTGCGCCACTGAGCTTCAAGGCAGGATGATCAGTGCCTTAGTCTCCCCCTCCCCCCTTGCAGTGTTTGATTGGATCATTCTGAGTCACTCAGAATGATGTAATCTGACATCGCAGGGGAGAGAAATGATCTCAGCCCTTCATTCCTTCTTGTAGGAAAACAGCCAGCCCTGCAGACTTAGGGAATGGCCTTCAGGCACATATTCCTCATCAGTGAGAGGATGCAAGGCCAGCTGCACATCTAATTTGCTGCTGTTTTAAACATTTCTTAATTGGCTGGATTAACAATGGAGGCCTGGGCTGTAGTTCCATCAACCCCATTATTAATTTTGCCCTGTTCGGCTATCTATATTTCGGAAACAGCACTTTCTGTATGGAGGCTAAAATCGTTGCATGATAGTCATTGGGATGTCGTTGCTACCATGATACAGTTGCAAGCTAAATTGCAGCTGTACCATGTTCGGAATACTTAGCAATTTTTTTATTTATTATTGTTAACCGATACCAAAGTGCCCATTCCCAATAGCGAAATGGAGAGAACCAGGAAAGGACTGCAGAGCCTGTGGGAATGGACACCGCGTGGAGAAGGGGTATGACCTGTGACACCGTTAGGGTTAGTCTGCGGGACATATAAGCTTTGGGTTAGGCTGCAGGAGATGGAGGGTTATGTTTAGGGTAGTAGAACGGGAATTTTAGGTTGAGGCTGTGACAGATGGAGGGTTAAAGTTAGGGTAATAGAAGAGGAGGGGGAGGATTAGTAAAAGGGTTGGAGATAGGGAAAAATCTTTGGAGAAGCAGGATTCCCATCTTGATATGTCACTGGATCAACTTCTACTGACTTTGTAGCAACTACAAAGCAACTGTTTTAGAAATGACCAGTGTAATTTATACAGGGGTACATAAAAAAAATCCAGTTTTTTTTATTCACTGGATTTGCCTTTTCCTTGCTCCACTAAATTGCTTCACTTACTTCCACGGATGGATGTGCTCTCTTCTTTTATACTGCCCGGGGTTTGTGCTGCTGCTCTGTTGCTAAGTTTAGCCGCTGCAGCCTTTAACCAATAGTTACTGGTGAAACAATATTGGACCGGATCCAAACCTCATTACGCATTCCATACATGCGGAGGTCTAATAGTTTGCATGGATAAGGGGAGTAAACTTCATTATCACTTCTGTTTTTCATGTAGACTTTAGGTCAGTTACAAGTCCATAAGGCTGCCTTAAGTGTCTGTGTGGATTGGTGGTCTTACGGAATGCTGCTCTGCAAGGAAGTCCCAAACCCTTCCCATACCCTACCCCTATTGTAAAATTGAAATGGTCCATCTGCCAACCTTACGGATTTTAACTGTGCAGAGGGGATGGTCCACCCTGTCATACGAATCTCTATGCGGACCGAACACATTTCCATTCACAAGGAAATCCGCTGAGTAACATCTGTGTGGCACATGCACTGTAAAAACAGAGCACTTATCCAGAGTGGAGAGCGTATGGTCCTCCATATCCTTATAAAAGACAATTCTGGTAAACCATTCTTTCGGCATTGGGGAGATGAGGGCTTATTGCTTATGCAGCGTTACTAAAGTGCCTAAATAGTGATTTTTTTTTATATGCAGATATGGGTGACGGGGAAAGATTGAGCAGCCAGAATTCAGGGGTATCAGGGACATCTTCCAAAAGAACAGTCGAGGCCACACGTAACACAGATGATCAGAATGTGCGTAAGCTAGGACAGCTCCACCAAATATGGAAGGGTTCCCCTACCCCCAAGGACCATCTCCAGCACCTATTAGAAACACAGAGGAGCATTTTATGCAGCACCGACGGACATCTGTACTAAGGATAGAGTAGCTGATATTTTGTTTCTCATACAATTGCATTAGATGAAGAGGCATAGGGAAACTTTAATATTTTAACACATTCTGTAATGTGGACCCAAAGTCTCTTTCCCAGGCATAGGTAAAATGGGGAGGTTCAGGCCAGAAATCAATGACTAGGATTTTGTATATAAGGGAGGTAATATGAACAAGAGCCTGGGGCAGTTGGCAGAATGTAGGTTCAAAGGGTGTGTGATCCTGGCTAAGTACAGATATTGGGGAGGTATGTATAAAGGAGATAATATGAAAGGGAGCCTGGGGCAGTTGGCAGAAGGTTTCAAAGGGTGTGTGGTCCTGGCTAAGTACAGATATTGGACCTAGTTTGTTAACAAAGTGTCTGATCTGGAGATAAGTCCACCACTCCCTCTCCAGTAGGGACACCACATCTTCCAACTCACCAAGGGGCCACATTCCACTGTTTGGCACCAGCTGCACCAGCTGACCAACCCTCAAAGAACCCCAATTGCACCTTGACATTGAGAAACAAGGTTGTAGCCTTGCTGTGAAGTCTGGGTTGTGTGTGATTACTGTGAGCGGTGAGAATGTAGTTGAAATATGAGGGAGTCCTCTCATATGCTTGCACAGACACAAAATAACCCCTATTGTGGGGTTAGATACCTTTGGAAGGGCAGGAGTCAAAGGGGAAGGTGCAATAGAGTTTTCAATAGCAACCCACTGTTTGTCGAGGTGGACTGCACCATAGTAAAGGGAGAGATTAGGGAGCTGGAGTCCTTCCCCCATCCTTACGGTGAATTAATACTTGTATGCCTTAACTGTGGTCTCCTGCAGTTCCAAATTAATCTTTGAAAGTGGGAGTGTGTCTCTCTTTAAAGAAGGTATAATAGTTTTAATTAAATGTACATTTTAATAACATTTAGTCTGACTAGAAGGGTAAAGTTTTTATGTTGCCACTGGGACAGGTCTAATTTGATTTCCTTAAGTTTGAGTACAAAATTAGCCTCTAACATTTGGGAGAGATCTCTGATCAGATATTTGCCAAGATACTTAATGCAGTTGGGATGCCATTGGAAGGGAAATGCAGATTGCAATCCTTGGACTGTTAATTCCAGAGCTACGAGGTTGAGGGTAATTAATCTTCACATTTGAAAGCTGACTAAATAAATTAAACTCATTTACTAAATTTGGGAGTGAGACAATAAGATTTTTTTAAATAGCTAAGAGTTCATCAGCAAAGAGGGCCAGTTTACATTCTCTCTCATCTAATCTGATACCTGAAATGTCTGGGTTAAGGCGTATTGCCCTTGCCAGAGCTTCCATACACAGTACAATAATCAAAGGCGATAGGGGGCAACCCTGCCTAGTGCCATTATGAATCTGTAATGGTGGGGATAGGAGGACATTCTCTCACACTCTGGCCCATGTACAATGGTATAGTGACAGGATTTTGCTACAAAAAACTGGTCCTAATCTTAAATGTTATAAAAGTCCAGACTATGTGATCAAACACCTTTTCCTCATCGGTTGATAGTAAAATTGTGGGCACAGATGAGATGTTAGCCTCCTGTATAACATTGTCTTTAGCTTCACGGCCTAGGACAAAACCTACCTGATCCAAGTAGATGAGACCAGGAAGTAGTGGGTATAATCAGATAGCTATCATCTTTGCCAACAGCTTAATGTATTGAGCAGTGAAATTAGCCTATAACTGACACGTTGTGTAGGGTCTTTCCCCTCCTTGGGGATTACTTAAATATGTGCTTCATAGGCATGGGAGAAAACATGATGGGATTCAGAGATCTTGTTCAGAGCCACAAGCAAAAGAGGGGCGAACAAATCCTGGTACAATTTATAAAAAGAAATGTTGAATCCATCAGGCCAAGGGCTCTTACTCAACAGGGTACTCTTAATCGCTACTTCTAATTCTATTAGGGTAAATGGCCTCTCCAGTGAAGCTTGCTGCTCCTTATGTAAGCATGGATAGCCAATGCGGGAAAGATATTTACCAATTCTCTGGATCTGGTCTCCTTCAGGAGGATTATATATATTATATAAGTCTGAATAAAAGAGCTGAATAAAAGAATAAAACAGTTGAAATTCTTTTGCAATTCCCTTGGAAACATGATGCAGTGAACCCTGTTTATCCTTGATTTTGGGGATAAAAGTGAGGGAGCACAACCAAGGAGTTTTCCCCGGTTTATTTCCCTATTGGAAAAATGTATGGTGCATTTACAAGCCACGTCTTTAAAGTTATCACTCAACATCCTTTTTAGTAAAGCGCGAGCCTCCTGAAGTTCCACAAGAGTGGTGGGATTAAGTGTAGTTTTATGAGTCGCTTCAAGCGTATTAATCTTGGACAGAAGTTGCTCAATACGGCCGGCCTTTTGCTTTTTCTCCAAAGAGGACCACTAAATGAGCTTCCCTCGTATAATGCATTTATGTGCCTCCCACCAGGTAGTATGTGAGTTATTAGGATTAGAATTTGTTGCAACATAATTGTTAATAGCTTCCCTAATCTATGGCATATAGATGGGGTTTTGCAATACAAGCTTGTTGACCCTCCACTGCCAGTTACCTCATGGCACTCCCAGGATCAGAAGAAATAAGAAGACAGGGGCATGATCTGACCAGGTTATCTGACCTATTCCAGCTGAGACTAATAAATTAAGGTGCCTATGACTTAAGAACAAGTAATCTATTCTGGAGTAGGCAGTATGTGATGGAATTAGAAGTCTATGGACAGGGGCGTTTTAAGAAGTGAGGGGGCCCGTGTGCAGGATTTGCACATGGGCCCCCCCACCCCCCTTACCTGAGACAGGACTGTCCAGATTTGCAGGATGAAAAAGGGGTGGAGCTTAATGGCGCTGTAATTCCCGCCCCTTTTTCATCCTGTGAATCTAGACAGTCCCACCACAGGGGAAGGGGGACTAATTTGGCATCTATTTCTTCCCCCCGGAAGACTTTAGAGGGAAAAATAGATCCTGAATGGCCCCCCTTCCCCTACCAGCCCAGGGTGCAGGATGCATGCCACAGGGCCTCCTGTTCTGAGGGGCCCGTGTGCACTGCACACCCTGCACCCATTATAGATACGCCTATGTCTTTGGACCATATTCACACCTAAGAAGCCTCTGCTTCGGGGAGTGATTAGGTAGAAGTGGAGAGGGGGAGAGATTTAGATTAGCTAGGGAGGGTGGGGAGGAGATGGGGAGAGGTAATGTCCATGTGTAGTTTCCTTCTTAAGAAGGAAATTATGCACGGTTAGATAAGGTAGCTTTATGGCACTCATAAGTGCCATATGGTATCTAAAAATAGGGGGGGAGGGTTAGGGGCAGGACAGGTGTGGATCTGTCTTCACCTAACTCACTTGTAGCTGTGAATACAGACCTTTGTAATTTGGGTGCAAAATCCTAAAGGTGTCGGCCAGCTGGTGTTCATGGAATAAGCGGCTTAACTTTCATGAAGGCATCAGTCCACTGATAGGAGGGGCAGTGGAGTAATTTATCGGATTCACATGCCAATTAAAATTGGTAAGTGAATCTGGCTCATCCAGCACTTTAGAGAGAAAGTGTGAAAAATGTATCAAAAATCTTTCCTGTGACCACTAAACAAAGACCTGCTACAATTTCATAGGAAGAGAGTTCAGATAAGGGAAGTTGTTTAGAGAGAACTATGGCTACTCCTTTAGACTTAGAGCCAGGGTTATTGCTAAGTAAAATGTGAGGATAACCACTATTCTGGAATGAAGGGGCCATCCCATGTTTAATATGGGTCTCTTGGAAAAAAACAACATCTATCTTGTTAGCCTTAAGGGTGTTAAAAGTCTGGGACTGTTTCTCTGATACATTAAGTCCCCTGACATTAAGATAAAAATATGGTAATGTAGACAATGGATATACAGGAATTAGGAGAGCTGGGAAAATGTGATCCTGCTGCCAAACTATTCATTCTCAAGTCCTGGCAAACAATGTATTTATACAGAAAAAGTGATCAAAAATATATAGCGCTGGAAAAGTGTGCATATGGTAAGAAAAAAGAAGATGATGGCAATGTACCATGTTGACCAAATTAGATTACACAGAGATATTAGTTTCTGTGTGTATCAATAAGTCAATAATCATGTCCATAAGAAAAGCTGAAAAATACAATGCCGCATATAAAGTTCCAATATGAGTGGATAGAGCACTTACAATTTGATGGATCACTTCCTAATAACTGCGAGTGAAGCAGTGGATTTTAACAGAGTCTCACATGTGCCGGAGTGCTGGAGATGAAGTCGTGGCAGCGCTCTCTGTCCTCCATATGTGCCGTAGGCTGCTTGCCCATTACAGCCTCGCTCCTGTTCTGTGCCTTTAGTGGCTTGTTTGAACGTAGTATCCCGGTTCTCGCCGGGGTGAGCGTGATATAGAGGAGACAGAGAAACCGCAAATAGTATAAAAGTCCAGACACAATTTATTGAACAAAGGAAGATGGGTACTCACAATTTGACAATGACAATTACCGCAAAGTAGTTGTCAGTAAAAGCATTGATGATAAAACAGATCAACGGCCAAGCAAAGCACAGGGCCAACGCGTTTCGGACGTCTATGCGTCCTTTCTCAAGACTAAACAATGTATGTGCTATATGGAGACTATATAGTCTTTTCTTTTGACAGCCCAAGATTTTCATTGATTAAAAACGATGTTGCAGAATACATTCAAATACAATGGGAAACATCCATAATAAATTAATGAATCATTTTCAATTAAAAACATCCATAATAAATTAATAAATTAATAAATAATTGTCAATTTAAGAACATCCATAATATATCCATAAATACTTAAAAATTCATATAATAAATTTGGCAGCAACAAGAGCAAGTATACAGAATAGTATTAACTTGGGTTTGCAAAAATTTGCAAAAAAATCAGTCTATTATAATCAAACCAGCTGATAAAGGGTGAGGGGGGGGGGGCTGGTAATAATGAATGTGGGGGATTATGAAAATAAAGCATTAAGACAGCTGAATGATACATCCACCTATAAATGTCTCAAAGCTGACCCCACCAAAACCATTTTAGAAAAAAATACCACTTTAATTGATAAACACCACAGATTAGGAGCATTCAACAATGATGTCCATGCCTTTCTAAAAGTCACCTCTCCAGTCATCCCGGTTTTATATTTACTACCGGAAATTTATAAAGATCCAGCCCACCCCCCCGGAAGACCAATAGTTGCCAGCATAAATTCAATTACAGCCAAACTATCTGAATTTTTGGATTCTATATTACAGCCCAAGGTGGTATTGACTAAATCCCACTTAAAAGACACTTTGGCTGCTATTAGAATGGTAGAGCACAAAGATTGGAATGAAGACTAATATCTCTGTGTAATCTTATTTGGTCAACGTGGTGGATTGCCATCAGCTTTTTATTCCTTACCATATGCACACTTTTCCAGCGCTATATATTTGATCTCTTATTCTGTATATATGTTAAGATAAAAATACTTTAACAGCGTTATCCATGTGGAATCGTGGGAGTGGGGCATGGCTGACAGTGAGTTTGTGTTACCCAACCCTTGAGAGTTGTAATTAGAGGGTGTTGTAATTAGAGGGTGACATCACCTAGGGTAGAAAAAGGGAGAAAAAGGTAGGGTCATGGAAATGGGAGGAGGGAATGAGAAAGTGCTGCATAAACAGAACAAACTGGTCAATAGCGAACTAAAAGAATTTACAAACAAGTAAACAATAAATACATTGAGGCATCCACAGAGTTCAAAAGGCCACAGGGCCTAGTAAGGAATTGGACACTCAATAGAGCTGCCAGTTGTTAAGCAAGGAAAAGAAAACATGTAGACTGCAAGAAGTGTCATCCAAGGTGTCCCGGGGCAAGTTGATCAGGTGGATGGTGTCTTCGACGCCATTGTTCCTGCCTCTGTCAGGCTTCTCTCGAAGGAGGATCGAGTAGATGCTGTGAGAGGTGAGAGGTGAAGCTACTCAGATAGGTCCAGGACCATTATGGCTTTGAGTCACAGCTGGGCGATCATCGGAAATTTGGAGTGTGGCAGTTACTCAATTACACAGGACTGACAAGCTAAAATGGAAACCCCAATGGTACTTGATGTCAAGGCTCCTCAAAACATCAGTTAGGAGTTTCAATAGCCGGCGCTGTTGGAGCGTACTCCAGGACAAGTCTTGATATATTTCAAGACTCCAGCTGCCTTTGGTTTCTGGATTTCTTCACCATTTCTTTTCTTTTTGTGTAATAGTGTAGACGGCATATGACATCCTCTGGGCTGGAGAGCACGATGGGCAGCATCAAATAAAATAACATTGCTGGGATCACGGTCTAGGAACTAGTTAAACACATTGGTAAGGACATCAGTGATCTATGAGGCTTGGATATCTTCAGGAAGGCCCCTAATTTCGGAGGTTGTTCCGTCTTCCTCGGTTGACCAAATTGTCTAGCCTAGCACACAGAAAGTTAATCTACAAGACTTGTTGGTGTCAGCTAGGTTAGTTTGGTAGGAGATAGTAGTATCTTCTTTCTCCTCCAGTAATAAATTGGTGTGCCACTGATGTCAGGTCCTTCTTTAGAGAGTCAAGCTTGGATGTCACCCATTCTTGGAAATGTTGTTCTTGGGCCAGAAAGTCTTGCTTAGTAGGCATAGATTCCAGGCACTGAAGAACGTCTTCCAGGCCATGCTTGTGGTCACAACCTGAGTGGGCTAGATATAGGCCTTATTGAGAAGAGGGCGGAAAGTGGTCTTCTTCCATATCTGAGTGGGCCAGTAATGATGGGGTGTAGGGGGAGTCAGATTCGTGTTGAGTGCCTTGGGTTTTTAGAAGTTACCTGATGTCCCTAGGCGAAGCATGCACAAGCCTGATGTCCCTAGGCAAACATGCACAAGCCGCCAGCTCTTTCTCTTATGGGATGCTTTTGTGTCCATGGAATAAGTGGTTAATAGCTATAGTGGTTCTTTGTGTCAAAGGTTTAATATATTGCTAGGTCAAAGCCCATGGGTCCCCCATGGCAGGGAAATTTTAATGGAAACATTGCTTGAGTTCCAGGCACTTGGGGAAACAGGAACTTAAATTAGTCAGTTAGAACGTGACTCCAGTTAAGGTATACAAAATCTCCCAATCAGGGTGGCACTTGTAGCTTAAATGTAAGCTGTCATTAACTCCTTGTGTGCAGAAAGGGAGATTGGTAAATTGCAATACAGCTAAGTCTGCTTGTTCTGCTGTGAGTGAGTTTAATCTGTGAGTCCCAGTAATGGATCACCAGTGTATTTTTTGTGTCTGGTCCAGTTTCAAAGCAGAGGTAAGACTAGCAGCATAAGATTAGACTCCTCTCAATTCAATAATACAGGGCAGGGCTACTGCTTGCACTCTGGCCCTGAGAAGCTTTAAGATATCGGCAGCCACTTGGAGAGATTCAGATCCCTTACTACTGTGGTGTGGAAACTTAGAAAGACAAGAGACAGCAATGTGCTGGTCTCCTAGAGACTTTAGAAGACCTTGAAATGAGGACCTTTAGTGACTGAACCCTGGCTGTAATATGTTATGCAGGGAGAATGGTTACTGATTTAAAGGCCCAAGATAGCGGTGTCCATGTGGCAAAAGCCAGTGGGTCTCTCAGGCTCACCTGTGCAATGCAGGCCCACCCAGTCCAGATCCATCTAATCCTCTCACGGTCTGCAGGGCTACCAGAATGCTGTCCTAACCACATGGAGCTGGCACTGTCCCAGTCCGGTGAGGTGCCAGGTCAAAAGGAGGAAGTATAGGGTGGGTGTAAGGCTTCACTGAGCTCTCCCAGCCACCACTGTTGCTGGGGGTACAAGGGTCTCCTATGGGACCTGGAGTCACCCGCTGGGAGCAGCAGGGTGCAGTGGGATGGGAATCCCGCTGGACCTGCCTGCAAACTAGGCCCCAGACTCCGGGGAGCAAGGTAACTCCAGCTCCAAGCTCCGGTGAAGCCGCCACAGGGTCTGAAGGTGATGGAGGCGGACAAGGGGTGTCTTCTGCACTACAGTGCGCCGGTGGAGGTAGGAATAAAATCTTCAGATTCTCCTATTAATGCCCAGAGCTCGGCACTATGCATCTGCTTGGCTCGAGCTCCAAGCCACTACCCAAACATTTCTCTATTTATATTTTCTATTTCATTCAATATCTGTATTTTACCATCAACTATTCTATTGCTGCTCACATCCTGGGAGTGTCACTACATATGGAATGTCTTTGTTTAACAACTTGTCTTAACTGTTTTTACTATAGACGTGGCATGTCATACCCCTAAATACACTCTGGTGCCCCCTTAGTCCTTTACTAAAATGACATATATAAATAATGACAAATAATAAATCAGTATTTAAATATAATCAATTGTACAATAATACATCATATTTATATATATAATGTTGGTATATTGGCTTTATCCAAAACCACTTTTACACTACCAGCCCATTCAAGCTATACAAATGTAACCAAAACTATTGAACATAATAAGCCTTGCAAAATACAATTATTACAACATATAAATGTATCATAATGTGCTCTCCTGCATCATACTGCCACTTCATCACAACGTTGCCCCTTTATCATCTTACTTTTGGCCTCTCCTTGGGGCTGATCCAGAACAACGCTCACTTGCGCAAGATCGGCTGTTTGGACGATCTGCGTATGCGCCCAGAAGATGTTTAGCATTGTAATTACATTTTTTACTAGCTGAGAATCTATCGTCCCTAACTGTAGCTTAATTACGGTGGATTGGGCGTGCCAATGTTACGAGCACCATAATTACGCTACAGTTAGGTAAAGTAGGCGGGGGAAGGCAGGGAAATTAGACAGGAAGGGCAGGGTTAGGAGCTTACGAACATGTCATTGTTACATCCTGCCGTAGTTATGCTGGCAAAAGATAGGGTAGCTTGCAGCCAGCATAACACAGTGTAACTATGGCAGGACAGGGGAGTGTCAGGGGGGGGGTAATTGTAGTAATGCTGTTCATTAGTACGCACAAAGCTTTATCGTAGCTCTGGATCAGGCCCCTTGTGTTTGTCTAGCTTTCCTTTCTACGGGTGTGGGTCCCCGTTACAAATCCTATCGAAATAGCTGGCTCTCAGCCAGTTCCAAACTGAATACAAAAATGTCACCGCTAATAGGGAATTGTAGTTATGACACTTTAATAGTTTACTAGACTAAATATGTTCTAGCCGCTAATATAGGGGTGAGACAACCCCACAACAAAACCTAAAAGAGAAAAAGCGCTCAAAGCCTATTCAAAAAGTAAACTATATATTTATTTAATAAAACACATGAAAAAATTCACAGCAATAAAGTCGTATAAATACACTCCACCTCTACTCAAGACTATTCCAGTTGTTGATCATAAAGCTGAATAGTACAGAAAAAGGAATTTATTCCATGATGTAGTAGATATTTGTGGCAAATATGATTAGATAAAATTTTCACGTTGTCATTATGGGGTATTGTGTGTAGAATTTTAAAGGAAAAAATTTATTTATCCCATTTTGGAATAAAGCTGTAACGTAACAAAATGTGGTAAAAGTGAAGCGCTGTAAATACTTTCCGGATGCACTGTATGAAGGGGATGGAGAAATGATAAAGACAATGGGGAGTGGGAAGTGATAATGAGAATAGGGAGATGATACAGGGAGGGGGGGTGATGAGAATGGAGAGATGGGGAAAGATGATGAATAGGGAGGAGATGTATAGGCAGTGGCAAACACAGGATTTGAATATGTGTAATACATGTGGGGTATATTAGCATACCTCCCAACATTTTGGAGCCCGAAAATGGGACAAATAAGCTCCATCCCATTCAAGCTCTGCTCCCGCCCCGCCCCCACTGTCATGCCGCACGGTGCAAAAATTACCCCTAGCCTGTGAGTGTGTGTGTGTGTGTGTGTTTGTGTGTGTGGGGCAGAGATTGAAGTACTGTTTAAAATTGTAATGAGCTAATCTGACTGTTGTAATATTTAAAACGTCCATGAATGTTCTCTGTGAAAGCAAGAAGTTTATTATGTAGATTTGAAAATAATAAAAATAAAATAAATCTACATTAAGGAAATGCATTGGTTATTTGCTGCAACAATCCTGTTTTTTTATATTTTTTAAGTAATTTATAATTTACTTCTTTCACACAGTAAAAAAGTAGTTTTATATTGAAGGTACACGTATAATAGTAATAGCAATATACAATGCATTAGTAGAGCACATTACACAACGGACCAGAGCTTATGGGGCTGATCTAGAACAATGCCCGCCGTCGCTAGGACGGCGGGCGTAAGCGTAAGATCGGCTTGGTTTGAAAAGAAACTGGATTTTTGACCTA
>WWET01002101.1:8145-18555 GCA_011038615.1 Limnodynastes dumerilii
CCGATATCTGTGGACTGCATCAGTGTATAAGAAAATCGTTCATGTCAGAAAGTATAACAAAATTTGAAGACAGTAATTCCAACAAGATATTTTTATTGAATGTTATTTTTCTTTATGTTCAAACCCATGCCTGGTGTACATTACAAATGAGAAAAAAATATTTAGAACGTGCTTACATCAACTCAATTAAATACATGTTGTTTTTACAGAAGAAGTTGTAAGAACACATTGATTAATAAACATATTTGAAATTGTTACATCCATGCTCTATATTCAAAAATGAATCCTGAAAACATCACTTCCTCTGTATGCTAATAGGATCTACAGTACTCACGACTTTAACTTGGAGTTTACAAGCCGGATCCAGGGGTCTGTCCGTCCGAGAGATAGAGGGGTGTGCACGCCCCCTGTCACAACCCTCTCTTGTGTAAAAAATAAATTAAAATTTTACGAAAATTTTATCACAGGCCGAATTCAGATTTCGGTAGAGTTTTAAATTGGGTGTTCCTTCTTAGGTTACTGTATAGGCATTCCCTCTCTCTGTGTATCCAACCAGACCTCCATATTGCTGGGAATTTCCATGGACTTGAGTTAGAAAGTAAAAAACTTTCGGTAAGCCCTGGTCGTCACAAGCTGCATGTGTGGGATTGGTTACAAGATGAACACCTCTGAGTCTTTTTCTTGGGATATGTGGGCACAGAAGTATATATCATGCCCAAATTATGATAACTGGGTTAGGTTGAACAGGGTTATAGAAGCTTTATATTTAAAAACGGCACCCGACCGGATCTGTGTTTGTACTTTCTTATTGAAGTTAGTTGGCCAAAGTCAAGTCTTACAAATTATACAACCCCATATTCCATTATACTTCAGTTGTAATATTGTCAAGCAAGCCAACAAAATAAAATTTAATTATAAATTTTATAGTGGTGATCACTTGTTTACAGTCATGCGTAACATTAACATACTGCACCTTGTAGCCAAAGAGGCGTGACCATTGATATACAATGTTGGGCCAAGTTAAAGAGTACATTTACAAAATGTATATCTTATGATTAGTTTAGGAATATATATGTGCATTCAACCAACACCTGGGTTTACTAACAATAACAATACTAAACAAGAATGCAATGGGGGCTGAAAGTGGCCCTGGAATTTTTTTTTTTATAAGAGGTGGGTGAAATCAACTATAGATGGGGCAATTAGAAAAAAAATTAACACAGAATAGTGTAAATGATCTTAATAATAAGTGTTTAAATATATAGTGTGGTTGAGGAATATGAATAGTCAATAAGTACAGAAACAAGTGTTATGTGAAAGAATTACAATCAAATATAACATTTACAGTAGTAGTATTTCATAATACAATAAGGAGATTTATGGTGACTACTCTAAGGGTGTGGGTCCCCGTCAAGAATGGCCGTACGCCTCTAAGAGGAATAGTAATGGATCCATGGAGCACTAAACACATTACTCCAAAAGGTAAGTAAGGATTCTAACCCCAACCCTGTCCCTAATCCTTATCCTAATGCTCCCCTTTTATTACACTAAATCTCCCCTCCTCACAGTCTGACCCTTATCCCCCCTTCACCGCAGCCTAACCCTAAGTCTCCCTTCCCTGCAGCCTGACCCTAACCTCCTTTTCCCTGCAACCTATCCCTAAGTTTCCCTTCCCCACAGTCTGACCTTAACCCCCATTCCCTGCATCCTAATCCTAAGTCTACCTTCCCCGCAGCCTGACTCTAACCACCTTTTCCCTGCAGCCTATCCCTAAGTTTCCCTTCCCCACAGCCTGACCTTAACACCCATTCCCTGCAGCCTAGCCCTATGTCTACCTTCCCCGCAGCCTGACCTTAACGCCTTCTTCCATGCAGCCTGATTCTAACCCTAACCCTCCCCTTCCATGGCCCTAACCCTAACCCTCCCTTACCCAGAACCTAACCCTAACCCTCCCCCCTAAGCCTAAAAGTCCCTGGAGAGGTTACTCACCTCACCAGTGGTCCAGCGGTGCCGCTTCTAAAAATGGATAGGTGAGTATTCTGATCGACATACTCATCCATTCATAAAAAAAAATCTAAAATGGCTGCCATTCGAAATAGAGACAGCAGAAAGGAAACTTTCGGCTGTCTCTACTTCTCAATGAAAGCCATGGGTGCAGGGACTCCCACCAATACTGTAAAATGCAGGTGGCATTACAGTAATCACCACCCAGTGCAAAAAAACACCCTAGTGACCACCACATACAGAGAACATCTTAGTGACCACCATTCAATACAGAAAGCATACTAATGAATATCAAGAAAGTTCTTTTCATATCCTATGGAAAATCCACCCCTGATTCTAATAGCAACAACAAGTCTGCACAATGCTAGTTTAATTGGCTGTCCAAACATTATTATGACTGTGTATATTGCCCAACAGAGTATATTTTACGTGTACACAAAATGGAAGTTGCTCAGGTCAATTGATAGGTTTATACAAACCAGTGCATGAAAGGCCAGGGTTTAATTTTCTTTTAACAGAAACAAATTTCACATATCTCTTTTTTACACTGCACATTGGACCTGATTCAGAATTAAGAGCGCTTTCTGTCCACACAAAGCTGTGAAACTCCACATGTAAGAACTAATGCACTTTAATGACACTTATTAATCGTACAGAGTATTGTTATGCCCCAATGTATGGAAGAACATAAATAAACCAGTTTCGTTTGCTCTGATGTGTGTATACATAGCTGTCGTTATTAAATCTGGATCCAGCCCATTATGGCTAAATTGCTCACAGCTATAAATCAGCTCCTGTGTTTTGATTTCAGTTTCTAATTTAACTTAATCAGTTTCATTCTTTGTAGCAGATATGGAATGGACTTAAAAAAACTCTTCTTGAAACCTTTCCCAACAAACACGTAGACAATGGGATTTAGGCAACTGTTAATGTAACATAAGCAACAAACTATCTGATACGCAGTGACATGTGCTTTGCCATTTATCCTGGAAGTTATCAATGGTACAAAAACCAAAGATAGTATGGTAACCACAAGCAGAAAAAGCAGAGTACAATGGTGATAATGACCTTGAACGGTCGAGTTGATCTTGAAAGACTTCTGCTTCTATTCAGTCGAAGCGCAATGAGGCCATAACAAATTATCATGATCGAAAATGGTAAGAGGAACATGAAGACAAACCTCGTAATTGTTATCAGTTTATGTCTCCTCATTATTATATGATTGTCATCACCATACATAGCAAAACAGTAGGTAGTATTGATATATAAGTCATGTTCAATGTCAAAGAAAGCAAAATAGGGAACTCAGTAGGAAACAAGTTGACCAGGCAATGACTGAGATAATGGAAGCAAATTTGATTGTTCTGTGGTTTTTCGACCACACAGGACTCATAACTGATGCACAACGGTCAACACTGATTATCATGAGGAAGGAGGTGCTGACAGACATTTTGAGAAACAGAACCATGAACATGGTCTTACACATTATTCTACCAAATAGCCATTGTCCTTCCATAACCCACCAGGTGATATGGAAAGGAAAAGTAATAGTGAAAGCAAAGTCAGCTATAGCCAAGTTTAAAAACCATAGAGTGTTGACCGTCTTCTCGTTCTTAAATCCTGTAATCCAGATAACTAATCTATTCCCGATAGCCCCAGGACAAAAGGTTATACTATACAAGATGATCATAAGGACTTGTAAAATACCAACATTCAGTTTATCCTCAATATTTTCATTCCAGTAGTGGTTATCTGTTGTATAATTGGCTATAATTATATTTTAAAAGGATTGGCTACAGAGACACTATAAAAATATATGTTAGATTGAAATAATTTGATCTGAAATCTCTAACAATAGCAAAGTTAAAAAACTACTTTGAAGAACTTATAGTTAAGTGCTTTATAAGACAAACACATTCATACTCTTTAATTTCAAAGTCATACAGAAGTCTAAAAGTACATATTGTAAACATAAATTATGTCTATTTATATATTTTATTTAGTTAGTTACTTAAGTATCCTGTCTGTACTACATTTGCTTTTTACAAGTCTTAATAAATGATCATAACCACTAATTTTTTCGGAACAACATCACTGAGGTTTGGAGTGACAGATAAAACTGAAGCAGGATATCACTTTTAGCAAAACCATGTTAAACTGTAAAAACAGAGTCTGATGTGGTGTATACTTTGAAAGTAAAAGTCCAGCAATTTTTCTACATGCAAAAACAACAAACTATAATAATAAAGGGCCGTATACAGAGCTTCGCGGTCTTAAAGACTGTGTATACGCAATCTACGTTGCAACAAGTAACGTAGATTACGTGACCAAATTACTCCGCATGCGCAGTAGCACATATCGGAGCTCTGCATACGGCCCAAAATCATTGCAACATGGTTTGTCTTCAGGTATATTAGCACTTTTTTTGTTGTTATTCTCAAACTCTAGATTAGCCTTGATATGCAGAGTTTTACCTGCACAATTTATTTTAAATGTTTGTT
Organism: Limnodynastes dumerilii; assembly: GCA_011038615.1. Lineage (NCBI taxonomy): Eukaryota > Metazoa > Chordata > Amphibia > Anura > Limnodynastidae > Limnodynastes > Limnodynastes dumerilii. Next base: position 12,651 of record WWET01002101.1, read on the forward strand.
ACCTTAATGATCCGGAAAAACTCTGTTCTCACAGGTCTCTTCTCTCTGAACAGCAAGAGAATGTGTTCAGCGGCTTCAAATATGGAAATAATAATCTACCAAACAGCACTTGGAAGATGAATACTGTAGATTTTATCTGGATATTACCTCATGCATTTCAGTAGAGAAAAGAGCAAATGTGAAGGAGGAACATTAGATTAAGTGAAACATCCAATATGTCAAGACAAGGGGAGTCAAGTTAATTGTATTCTTTGCATGCAGGGATATATCTTTGAATTGCTTACTGCCTAAACCCGCTTTGTAAATCTGGCCATAAATGTTAAAATATATTAGTAGAGATAAAATTCACAACAATTACATGAAGCTGATTTTTTTTATTTATCTCTACTACTTATAAATGAGACTAGTATAACTCAGATGACTGCAATCAGAGATTAGGAAGGAAGAGCAGGAGCAGAGTATTTTGTACCGAATGGAGGGGGACATGTTGGAAGGTCTGTGAATACCTTGTACTATATGTTTCTTTTAACTCCCACCCACTGTTGGTTAAAATGTGATCAAATATTGTTGACATGGTTCTATTGGGACTGGGTGGCTCTGATTTATAGGGGACTGTCCTGACCTGCAGTATGGTCCTTCATGGAGGCTGCTGGCTAATGGGATCAAGGACCGTATTCAGAGTATCGCATCTGTGTGAAATTCACACGGATGCGATTCTATTTAAAGGAACTGCGCATGCACTAAATGCGGAAGGAAGTCGGATTGCTGGCGAAGTTTATAGTATCCGCCAGCATCCGATTCCAACTGCAAAGGGGGAGGTGCCAGGATATTTAAATGAGAAAAGCTCCGCTTTAAATACTCCATGCACACCAGTCCGCTGGATGCGGAAAAAGTCCTACGATTCCACCATCTCAAAGGTAAAAAAATAAAATAAAAAGCCCTGTTTAGTTAAAAATTAACCTCTTCCCCCACCTGCCCCGCCGTCGCAACCTATGTTTAAATAAAAAATAAATAAATTCCCGGCCGACAGGGCATACTGCCGCTAGTAGAACTACAGGCACAAGCATGCCCATGAATAACAAGGCATGCTAGCGCTTGTAAAACTACTATCGCCAGCATGCCCTGGCCCAAATCGCTACACATGATAATATGTTCTAAAAAAACATACAATGACCTCCCCACAAAAAATAAGAAATCCTCCATGTGCCCCCCAAAAATCTAAAGAAATCAAATAAATCACGCCACATATGCCCCTCTATAAATAAGCAAAAATGCCACAAGTGCCCCTCGTCTTAGCCAAGGCGGTAATGAAATCATTAAAATCACTTTAAAATCTTGGCCTATGAAGAAAAAGTTGATAAGGTTAATGCAATTGGAAAGAAAGAGAAGCAAGATCTGAGCATTCTTATAGAATGGAAAACTAAAACAATCCATTAATAATTGCCATGAACCACAGCAGAAAAAGAAACAGATGACAAGAGCTGTTGAGACCTGTTTGGTCTTTTAACATGTTTAAGTTTGACACAAATGAAAACTAAGAATGATGGTGAAATCGATCATAAACAGGGAGACCACAGTTTTGATGTTGATTGGGAAACGAAAAACATATTGGGCCTGATCCAGACTTAAGGTTGTTTTATGTTCATACATAAGAGCCTAGTAAATTAGCTGTGGTTATTAAGTCTAGATCAGGGCAATTGTATGTAAGTTTTGATCATAATCATTATCAAAATACTGCTGTATTGTGGACACATTTAGATGTTCTATAAATTTCGTATTAGAATGGAAACATTACTGATACAATCAATACTTATGGTCATAAGGGAATTTTTTTTTTTCAGAATTTATTATATATTTATTTGCGCAATGACATTTATACACACACACACACACACACACACACACACACACTATATTTTATCTTCATTAATTAGTGTTTATTGGATGGACATTTGGGGCAAGATTTAGTAAAGGACAGTTTGCGCAAATTGATATATTGGGGATTGATTTGGCATTTTGTTAACCGCCACATTCACTAAGGCTTAAACCACCTCAAAAAGAAAACAAGAAAGCACCACAATGAATACTTTTCAAAATTGACTTAAAAAAAAAATGATATCCTGATTATTTCATTGATGATACAAACCACTGAATTACTCAAATAAACTGACCAAAAAAACCCACCAAAAACACCCCAAAAAATACAAAAAAATAGAGGTGGTGTGTGTGTGGTTTTTAAAAAAATAAAAGAAAATGTCCTGCTTCTATGCCCTGCCACCACTAATGACAACTCGAACAGATGCAGGCTCTATTTATAAGCTGAGACACGTAAGATGAGACAGAGGGGAGCAGGGAGACTTCAGGATGGTAAGTAGTATAGGCTTTTCTTTTATTTATGAAATTTGACAATATTTTGTAATATGGGGCTATTAACAAAATTTTTCCGACAACTACATGTTGTAGTGGCACCGGGGAACATGACATGCTGGCGATTAGGGTACTACAAGTGAGAGTATACCCTGCCAGCCATGGGCATGCTATCACTTGGAGTAATACAAATGCCAGCCTTCTACATTGCAACATGTAGTTAAAATACAGAAAGGGGATATTTTTTACTGTTTTTTAAAATTAAGTTTTCCATATATGGCGGTTTGTAAATGTACAAATGGCCATGGTTTTTTTTTAATGAAAAGTCAGCAGTTTAGATATTTACACCACCAGCAGTTTTAAAGGGACCCTTTAAACTGGTGTTTAGTAAATACAGCAGTTTGGGTTCCTAAACGGCTGGAAAAATATGCCACACATTTTAGTTAATTCACCCCTTAGTTGTGCTCTAATAAGATACACCTAGAAAGGATTCATGTAGTCTTAATGGAAATTACACAATAGTTCCATTTTATCTTTTTTATTTATGTTTACATTTTTTTTATAAAAATTAATCATATAAATATTACAAATATTTTAAAAGCACATTCTGTGAACTTAAATACTAGATATTGTCAACTACATTTAACTTCTTACATGAAAAAACTGCCTCTCTGTACCTATTTGCTATGCACATTTGAAAAAGTATACATTGGCAATAATAGTGCAAAATACAGTTGGGCTCAGATACAGCTTTCCCATCTAAAATGCTGCTTTCGCGACATGGTGGAGAAGCTACAGAGTATCTCATTAGTAAATCATTAACATTTTGTTTACTTATCATTTAACAGCTGCTGGTTTCCTGCAGAGATCAGACAATGGAGCTGACATCACCCATTTGAGATGCATTCTCCGGGACAAATGACATATTATTAATGAATGGGTAACTATGCCGAATTAATTTTTTTGCATACTTACCTATTTATTAATACGGAAACTGCAGCCAAAGACTCACCGTACCGCCGCAGATCGGTAGAGGTGAGTATTACAGGGGAGGCTATAGTTTTATGGTTAGGAGTCTATGGATGAGTTTTAGTGCCAGGCTGCAGAGAAGGGGGTCTTAGGGTCAGACCTCAGTGTAGAGAGTCTTAGGGTCAGGAGTCTTAGGATTAGTCTACAGGGAAGGAAGTCCTTGGTTCAGGGTGCAGGGAAGGAAGTCTTAGGGTCAGGCAGCAGGTGAGGGAGGGTTAGGATGATAGAAGGAGAGGGTTAGTGTTGGGGTAGGATAAATACTCACCTGTAGCTGCTGCAGATTAGTCCTCTGGATCTTCGATTTCTTATTCTTGGCAAGACAAAAGCAATCAATACCAGAGCCAATTCGAAATTGGCTGGTATAAACAGCTTCCTTCGGAAAAGGCCATTCTCGCTGCAGACCCACACCCCACCCATTAAATTTCCAGAATGATTCATATACTCTCTTTGTAGGACATTGAATAGATGATGTTAGCTCCATCTGTAGTCTGATCTATGCAGGAAGCCAGTAGCTGTTAAATATAAATGTAAATAAAAACACAGTTTTAATTATTTCTGATGCCCCATTTAACTTTCCCCGGCAGGTGGACCAGCCATGTATAACACATGCTTTTCTATTTTTGGGAAAGCCTTAACTGGGAAAAATTGTATTTATTGTACAAAACCAGTTACAAGTACATCACAATAGGACAGAAATTCACTGAAATGTGGAAACAGCAGAGAGAAACTACTAAATTAGCTTCACATTAAAAATAATTTGTTCTCACAATCAAAGAAACAAATACATTGTAATAATCGTTCGGTATAATATTAAAATAAATATTTGCTGAGTTTACTTTGCAAATTTGTGAATAGAGGGAGTAAAAGTGAGATTAAGTATTTCATACATTTGTATTGGAAAAAGCTTTAGTGTCACTCTCTAGTTTTCTTTGAGTCTGGCTACAACACTTATTTATCCCTCCTTTAATCCCAGGGGGTAATAAATCCATAAAACTTGCTTTGAAATCTTGGCCTATGAAGACGTAGATGATCGGATTGATACAGCTGTTAAAGCAAGCAAGACAGAAACAAATGTTATCTATAATATATGTTATATTATTCCATAAATAATCTGTTATTATTTGATAAATGTAGTATGGACCCCAGCAGATAAAGAAACAGATAATAAGAGCAGTGATTACTCTGGAGGATCTCTGAGATTTGTTTGATCTTTTCATTTTTTTTATCTTCAAACAGATCTTACAATAACATGTAATAATGATGGTAAAACACATGCTCAAAAGGACAATCAAAATATATTCAATTGGGGGTTTTGAATAAAATTCAACGCTAAAAGAATAGAACTGGAACCCAGCTAAGGTCAGACTCATCACCCAAATGATGGCTGCTGTGATGTGGACATGTTTAGATGTTCTGTGAGTTTTGGACCAAAGTGGACACATTACTGATAGACAGCGATCAATGCTCATGGCTGTGAGGAAAAGGACACTAGCGCATACACTAATAAACACTGCAATATGGCTAGTCACAAATAAAAATATCAGCTCATTATAGTAACTTAAAAAATAAAATACGCTTAGAAAGGAGACAAACACACAACATATGAGGTCAGCGATGGCCAGGTGCAAGATCCACACAGCATTTATAGTCTTTATTTTGAATCCAGCAATCCAGATCGCTAACACGTTCCCTGGAATCCCCAACAGACATGTGATACAGAAGAAAATTGCCAAAAACATGGAATCATTGATAGAATAATTGAATGTGCTTTCCTTGTATAAGTCCATATAGTCCACAGTGGTGATCCTGAAAGTAGATCAGAGTGTTACATAGTCAAAAAATTGTAGACAACGGCCCTGATCCAGAGGTGAGCATGAGGCAGTTGGCGCGACATATCATGGTGTATTTTTTTTTTATGCGCATGCGCAGAACAGATGAGCATGCAAATATGGCCCACGTAGACCCACGCACAACTGGGAATGGGTAGAGGCACATAGTCAATGTACAGCGCCCAATCAATTACACCCTGTCTATGCCCAGGGGGCTGCATTGAACTTAGCTGCTATGTTGCTATATACTAAGTGCCATAATCCAAAGGCAGCATTGTGTGCACTATTGGCTTACACGTAGTGCACCCCACACTTCATTCATGCATCTAGAGCACACATGCTGTAGATTTTAATCTTTAGTGTTATTTTATTAACACAAGTGCTGTGCTGTGTTCACATTTGCACTCAGATCTGGAACAGAGTTAACATGTTTAATTAAATATTTTAAAAACTTCAAAAAAACCCCCATTCATTTATACAAAACAATCAGAGCAGACACAGGAGAGAGTTAGGAAATATCTGACCAAGTCAGAACTATCAGCGCCAGACAGGAAGATTTAAACCAGCTATGGTTTGTGTCAACGGGAACTAAATTTCGGTACACACTTCAGCAGCAACAACCTAAGGAGTGACCAACTCCTATATCAGAAAAAAGGGGAAGCAAAAATAAGGGTGCGCTG
>WWET01002101.1:59091-69517 GCA_011038615.1 Limnodynastes dumerilii
GTTTCCATAGTGACGCCGGGCAACATCTGCCCGGCGCATGCGCATTACGCTTAGGGGCGCCGGACTAGCGACGGCGGCCGTAGCTCTGGATCAGGCCCAATGTCACATGCATTTTGGTGGAAAGAAGGCCAATTTTAACTAAGGGCACAAGGATTATACTATGGAATTTGTGATTGAAGCATTATGTCTCTAGGGATATTACATAGTGTGATGCCAGCTCTACCCTCACTGCTTTCTCCTGTTCTCTGTGTAGTCATGTTTTTATAAACTCAGCACTAAAAGTCCAATTGGACTAAATAAAACTTTCATGAACCCCAGGGAGTTCATTAAAATCCCAGTTATAGTATAACCCCTGACAACAACTAGATGGAGACATGATTTATTATTCTTTCATCAACAGCATATACAAATTAGTAATAACTTAACAGAAAGAAGTTGCTCTTGTCTGTGCGGATACAGGGCCATATGCAGACTACCGGACGAATAACATATCCGTTTTTTCCTACTGCGTAGACCGCATTTACGCAATCTACATAAAGAAAAGATATGTAGATAACTTAAAAAATGTACTATGCATGCGCGGTAAGAAAAAACGCATATGGCCCATAGATCCATGCAGGTCCAGGTAGGGTTTTGGACACTTAAGTGAACGCCATAAGAAGGAGGGGAATGACGGGGGTGCAATCCCCTCTTCCATGCTTGATGACAAAGGTGGAGGAGCTTGGAAGATGATAACTATTAATTAAAAATATATCATATAAAATATATCGATTCTGTCGCGGCTCTGGGGAGAGAGTCACTTCTCCAAGGCAAACAAAAATAAACAATAAATCAGAGCACAATGTACCTAAAAATGGGGGGGGCGGGTTGGGGGATGGAAGAGTGAGTTAGGTGCACATCTGCATGCACCTAACACTCTTAAGTGTGAATTAGTTCCTGCATGTGTAACAATCAGTTCGTCCACATTTGAAGGACCCTGAAGGTTTTGGAGGGAGCCATGAACTATTTTTTAAATATAAATATAATTGGGCTTCGGTGTAGGTTGCTTAAGATGACTGTGTACCAAGTGATCTTTAATGCTTCTAGCTCTTCTAAATTTGCTACTCAATAGCAATAAAAACAACAATATAAATAACACTATCCGAAACACAGCATCATCTAAATCAGAATTCACCCCCTTTATCACCAATTTCAACACTTGTGCATCATCCATTAAAAATATCATCCATAAAAATTATCCTATCTTAAAGCTAGACCATACACTCAATTTAGCCATAGAAAAGAAACCATGCATCATTTTTTTCATGGCTCCCTTTAAAACCTTCAACGTCCTTCAAATGTGGACAAACTAATTTTTACACATGCAGACACATAGACAAAGATAATGTAAGTTTTTCATCTTCGGATAAAAAAGAAAATTTTAAAGTAAAATCATTTATTAATTGCAATAGTTCCTTTATTATTTATTTGATTTTATGCCAATGCTGTGCTATGTACATTGGCAGAACAACCAGAACAATGAATGTACGCTTCATGGAGCATCGTTGAAATGTGTTAAAGGGCAATCAGGCACACTCTTTATCCAGACATGTCCACCAAATGCATCATGGCAACATACAAACACTTACAATAAAAGGAATTGAAGTCATCCCAAAAAAATCGAGAGGAGAAGATAGGTTTACCCAGTTGGCAAAGAGGGAGGCCTTTTGGATCTATCGTGTTGGATACGATGGCTCCAAAAGGCCTATATGAAAGCATTGAGCTGAACCATTTTTTATTTTTCATATACCTATTCTTTTCTATATACATTGTCTGATAATCTCTCTATTGTTTTCTTTAACCTTACTATTTATATATATTATCTTCCATATCCAGTCCACCCTTATATCTGGTAATTTAGTGGTTCCACCTTACATTATGTATCATCTGATATGTTGTTAAAATTAAGGATCAATTATCCTCTGTGTTATTGGATCTGCTTTTAATTTATCTTATATGTTGTTAATATTAAGGAGTAACTATCTCTAAGAAAATTGGAGCTTTTAAATGTGATCTGGTCTAAAAACAGTACGGGATATTTACCCTTAAATATTGCTGGGAGAAATGATGTAAACTAATATCCACTTTGTATTGTAGCTTCTTGTATTTCAACCCTATTTAGGACAGATACTATTAAACCACAATTTTTGAGGTATTAACATACTAATTAAGTTACTCTTGCAATGGGTTAATTCTATTCTGCAATCTAATTGGGTTTGTTTTGTTTTTATGCTTATTCCTATTTCTATTTATTTATGTTGTTAATATTAAGGAGTAACTATCTCATACGATAATTGGAGAATTTCTATACATTTAGGATTCAATATAGATTGATGATTTAATCTACCATTACATGATAATATAAATTTAGGATTTAATCTACTCTAATGTGATCTGGTCTACAAATAGTATGGGATATTTACTCATAAATATTGTTGGGAGAATTGATGTCAACTAATATCCACTTTGTATTGTAGTTTCTTATATTTCAACCCAATTTAGGACAGATACTATTAATATACTTTTACAATGGGTTAATTCCACTCTGCTGTCTAATTGGGTTTGTTTTTGTTTTTATGCTTATTCCTAGTTTTATTTATTTATTTTTAGAACTTCCAACTATAGGTGAACAGTATTCATTAGACCTTCTAAAGAGATGTCTGAATGATTTCACATAATATGCTGTCACTTTATGTCACTTTATTAAAGTCAAATCATCAAATCTATATATATGTGGGTATACTTAAAGATATAAATCTCCATTAGATAGTTTGGGAGACGTTTGAGTAACTTCCTAATGATTTCGAATTTTTAGTTAATTGTCCTTTTATATGCTTATTCATTGGTAATTTGGTTGTATATTTGTTTTTTATTGTTCCTTGCAAAATAATAGTATGTATTATCTCTCATCTCTCATCATCTCCCAACCATCCAACCCCCGTCGCCTCTTTGCCACCTTTAACACTCTCCTCTCCCCGCCTACACCTTCCATCCCACCTTCTATCTCTGCTTTCAACTTTGCCTCCTACTTCTCATCAAAAATTATCTCTATCAGATATGACATCTCCTCCACTCTGCTTCCCCCATCTCTTCCCAATTCTCTACCCCCCCTTCTATGCAATCATCATGAGTTTTCTTCTTTCCATCCTACGACAAGTGATGAACTCTCTCCTGGACCCCCTCCAATCTGGTTTCCGGACCCTCCATTCCACAGAGACTGCCATTACCAAAGTGACCAATGATCTGTTATCTGCCAAATCCAAGGGCCACTACTCCATCCTCATCCTTCTTGATCTGTCAGCTGCTGTTGACCATCCTCTTCTGCTTCATACCCTCCGCTCTTTTGGTCTCACTGACACTGCTCTCTCCTGGTTTTCTTCCTATCTCTCTGACTGCACCTTCTCTGTTTCCAACCCTAGCTCATCCTCTTCCTCCTCTCCGCTTCCTGTTGGTGTCCCCCAGGGCTCTGTCCTTGGCCCGCTCCTCTTCTCCCTCTACACCTCCTCATTTTGTAACCTCATCAGCACCTTTAGTTTCAACTACCACCTCTACGCTGATGACACTCAAATTTACCTCTCCTCCCCTGACTTCAACCCCTCTCTTCTGTCCAAGATTTCCAAGTGCCTTGCATCCCTATCCACATGGATGGCCAAACGCTTCCTCAAGATGAATATGGACAAAATGGAAATTATTGTTTTTCCTCCCCCTAGGATTTCCTCCCTGCCTTCCGTCACGATATCCATTGGTGATACCTCTGTCTCCTCATCCTCTCAAGTTTGCTGCCTAGGTGTCATACTTGACTCCTCACTTTCCTTTATACCACACATTTGTGCCCTCTCTCATTCTTGTCGTTTCCACCTCCGCAACATTGCACGCATTCGTCCCTTCCTCACCAATGAAGCTACTAAAACCCTCATCCATTCTTTAGTCATATCACCCCTCGACTACTGCCTCCTCCTCCTTATAGGTCTCCCGCTCACCCGTCTTGCCCCCCTTCAATCTATAGTCAGTGCTGCTTTCAGGCTCACCTTCCTCTCATGCCGCTCTACCTCAGCCTCTCTTTTATGTCAAACCCTCCACTGGCTTCCTGTCCGCTTCAGACCCCTCTCTAAACTCCTTACCCTCACCTTTAAGGCTATCTCCTCATCCACTGCTCCCTACCTCTCTTCCCTCATCAACATGCACACCTCTTCTCGTCCTCTCCGTTCTGCTAACCAATGCTGTCTGACCTCTTTACTGATCACCACATCTCACGTCCGTATCCAGGACTTCTCCCGTGCTGCACCTCTGCACTGGAATGACCTCCCTTTTTCAGTCAGACTTTCCCCCACATTGCAGGTCTTCAAGCGCTTACTCAAAACCTGTTCAGGCTAGCCTACCACTCCTCCACTTAACGTCTTCACTGCATCCTGCATCTATCCCTTCTTTTCCTTCCTGCCCCCTACACTTACACCAGCATTCCACTTCCTTCCCCCTCCTTATGTGTTCTGTAAGTTCATCCCATCCACTTAGTGTGTTAGCTCACATGAGCAGGGCCCTCCATCCTACTATTGTTCCCTACTCCACCACTCCCCCCTCACTTCATACCCTCTTATCCCCATCTGCTACCCTTTTACCCCATCCCCACCTGGTGGCTCCAGTTCAATCTCTCACTGTGCTCTATCCCCTCCTCCCTGATCTGCCAAACTTGACGCCTTGCATTCTGTAATTGCTTCACTTTAATGTATTTTTGTGATTTTTTTTATATTTATATTGTATTTTATTATGTACTATGCTATCCATCCCTACCCTGTAGGTCTGTACTGTATTTATGTCTGTACTGTATTTTGTTGTATTTTGTACAGCGCTGCGGACACCTTGTGGCACCTTATAAATAATAATAATAATATGTATAATCTAACTCTTCGTAGTGAGAGCATAATAGAAGTATGAGACAGATTCTGGGTCTTTAATCTCACCTGGAGTATAATTAAACAACTCCAAGGAACTCTTTTTAATCCCCTGATCTGCAACAAATCTCACTCTTTGATAAAACCCTCTCGTGGGAGAAATGTGTTAGAGGACTGCTTCAGCCACACAACTATTTGTCGGCAAACACTCTTGGCAACTCTAAACATCGCTATCATATAGTGGTCTGACTCATTTGGCAATTTATATAATTTTGCCAGAAACAGAAACTACAATCAAAATCCTCCATTGAAAGAGCCGTACAACGCAGCATGGGCACGTAAGTCCGTGGCTCACGCTGACCGCAGGATTGAGACACTACCCCCCTTATGAGCTGAGACAGCAGCGGAGACTATAATTCTAAACCTACATTGGAAAGCCGCACATCACAGCACGGGCACGGGAACCCGCGGCTTATATTGACTGCAGGAGCGAGACACCATCTCCTGAGTAATCGGACATCGCCAGCAGCTATAGGCAGTTGAACCTACTAATCCACATAAACCGTTATATCATCTACAGACCTTCTCTCTGTCTAATATCGGCAAATGCAGGGGTCCACTCTGTGCACAATAACTTGTGACCCTACAGATCCGTGAGTACAATTCTGTGTCCAAAAGATACTTTTTACTCTGAATGTTACATGCTTCTTGACGCCTAACTAATAACTCTGTTGTCTCAGCACCTGAGCCACTATATCGCGACTGACTTTTTTGGATGTGCCGGGTGGCCTAGAAATTGGTCTTTTTGCGGATTCCATCTTCATCAATTATTGGGCTCTATTTATGGACACCGCATAAATCTGGGGAGTGATAGTGATCCAGGCTCGCTTATCGCTCCCAGATAAGATAAATATACAACCCCATCCATCTCTGTTAACACTAAGTAAAGCCCTTCTCTCAATTTATACCAAACTAACCTCCCTACAAATTACACTAAATTAACCCTTTTTATCCAAGTCACATACCTGTCTTGACAAGACACAAGACAGTCTTGTGTCCTAACTCTTCTCTGTAGTGATGGCTTCTATGTCACTCTGACGGTCATATGTTAAGCTTTCTTCCTGTTTGAAGCATATGTTATCGTGCTTCTAGGGGCTGCAGTTGATGCACTATAATCCACTTTTTCAACCCGTTTATGTGTAAAGGCAGCATAACTGGTAATAAAACATGATGACTAGAATCTTTCTATTATGACATTCATCCCAGGAAATAATACTTTTAGCGTTCTTATTAATAAAGTAAATGGTGATACGGTGTATTTAACAGACAAGTTAGTTACATAACCTGCTTGTATCCTTTTGTGAATTCTAGAAAGCTATGATGAATATGATGAAGCATTTAATCACATGAAAATAGCCAGTAAAAAGTCATACTTAGATGATATCCTGCAGAAAGCAGAGCAAGCAACTGATGAGCTGGGAGATATCAAGAAACATTTAAGAACCATAAAAAATGAGGTAAACAGTCACTTACCATTAACTTGAGTTCAGTTCAAAATTACTTATTGTACTGAATTTGAAGTCAGTTTACAGCACATCTTGGTTTCCTAGTTAACGCAGTCAGTCATTGATAATGTTCCATATGCTCATTAGTATTAATACAAGGACTAGGGCAGACAAATCTTTGCACCCTCCATGTGCAGAGTGGCTATTCTGCAGCTACCATGTCTGTTCCACTGACATTGTTGAGATCCAGGAGGGGGGATTGCAGCTCTCCAGTGGCGCACCCAGGGGGGGTTTCCAGTTGCCCAGAAACCCCCTTTTACATCCTGAAACCGATCATAACATACACAGAGCAGTCGGCAGTGTGCTGGCTGCTCTGTGTTTGTTACACTCGGCACATTCACTGTCTTCCTGCCACACACCATCTGCAGCATTTCTATTACCAATGGAGGAGACACTTTTAGAGCTCCGATCCTAACATACAGTGTATATTAGGATTAGTGCTCTGAGACTGTCTCCTCCATTGGTAATAGAAATGCTGCAGATGGTGTGTTGCAGGAAGACAGTGAATGTGCCGAGTGTAACAAACACAGAGCAGCCAGCACACTGCCGACTGCTCTGTGTATGTTATGATCGGTTTCAGGATGTAAAAGGGGGTTTCTGGGCAACTGGAAACCCCCCCTGGGTGCGCCACTGATATATTTTTAATTAATAGTTATCATCTTCCAAGCGCCGCTGTTCTTAGGAACATATTTACCATTGAAGACAAAGGCCCTGTTTCACACTTAAGAAGCTAGCGTCATTTACACAAACTATGTGCTAGTTAGGTACGTAGATTGCCTCTGTGTGGTCTTTAAAGACCGCACGGAGTAGTTTAATTAGAAGGAGGCGTGCTAATGCCGCCTCGGGGAGGTTTTAGTTAGAAGTGGGAGGGATTTATATTAGCCGGGGAGGGCGGGGAGAGGCAATGTCCGTGTATAGTTTCCTTATTGAGTAGGAAACTACGCACAGTTAGATAAGGTAGCCCTATGGCACTCTTAAGTGCCATAAGGTACCCCAAAATGGGGGCGGGGGTTAGGGGTCGTGTCCGCACCTAACTCACTCTTAAGTGTGCATCAGGGCCAAAACCACATGGAGCTCTGAATCTGTTCCAATGTCTGTCTAATCTGCCCCTCCCTTTATCCCAGCATAATCATAATTGCCAATTGTACATCCAAAAACCCTTTCAAATTGTCTGTGTGTCTCTGTTTTGTTATCATGGTTAATATTTCTTCCGTCGCACACTCTGCATACTCTACTTCCTCATCACTGAAATCAACATCAAAATGTTGTGTTTTAGCATATTCCTGCCTCATAATAAATGTTATCCCTTAATATTTTTTAACCATATTTTATCACAGATGCATCTGCCCTTCCCTCATAATTTTGATTTCCTAGAAGATCTAGACTGACAGTCACTTTTTAGATTTATACATTGTAGAGAGCTGTCATATGCCATGCATGGGTAGTAGTGTCCATGATGTCCAGAGCTTGCAATGCACTCATGGTGTAATCAATTAACCTCTTGTAGCCTGTACCAGGATATATGTAAAGCTCCAGATCATATATCCAAGTCAATTAAATAGTTTACAAAATCATCTTCTTTATATATCCCCATCAAAAACAGCCTTCATCAGCAGTTAACCCTTGACAGCCCTTACAAGACATTACATTTATATACAGTATATCCCCCTCACAGAAGGACAGTAAGTTTGGCTCTAGTAAGGCCCAGCTGAAAAGGATCCATGGACGCAGAATGGAAAGTATTGATTGGTATTTGAAATCTGTAATAATAATGTTGCATCAATGGAAAACAATAGAATTCACAATGGTTCATGTTGAATGCCCTACACAGGCCATCCTGTCCAGACTTACCTGATGGAACGGTGTGAGAGCAAGAGGTGCTGGCTTCCTGCAGAGATCAGACAATGGAGCTGACATCACCCATTAATTTCACAGAATGAATTATACACTCTTTGTGCAGGGCATTGAATGGGTGATATCAGCTCCATTGTCTGATCTCTGAAAGAAGCCAATAACTGCTAGTTGGAAGGTAAACAAAGTTTTAATTACTTTTTAAGCCTTCTGCAATTTTCCTTAGCAAATGGGCCTGCCATGCAAGGCACAATTTTCCTTGATTTTGGGAAAGGTGTAACCAAATAATATCAATATCCTTTCATAGGACAGTGATTAGAACCACTGACATTATTTGGTTACTTTTGATATCTATACAATTGTGTATACCGCATTTTTCTAATTACCGGGGCTCTTTTATATTTCTTAGCTTTACTATATCTTGAATTAGCATGGTCTTTTTTATTTTCTTTGCACTCTGCACTTTATCTGGTTTTCTAACTATTTATTTACAATTTGGCCGATGCTGCGTCTGTATAGGACAGATTTACATGGAGCGCTGGAGTTACATTGATTTAAAAGGTTCTTTCTTTTCTCTTAACGATAGAGCTGGCTATACTTTTTTCTAACTGCTGTTTATAGTAGGCACTCTTTGCTGAGTTTTCTGGACAATTAGCATTGATTTTATTAAGAATGTGAGGTTGGTTTTTAAGGATTTTATTTATTTATTTATTGTTTAGCGGAATCATGCCTGTTGTGAAACGGTTTCCTGTAAGTCAAAACTATTGACAACTTGCCACAAACTGATGAGTCAATTTACTGCAGACTGACACATTCAATTAAGAGGGAGATCTGTAGCGGCTCCCCGCTGTTCTGCACAATTAGCATACAGGATGTTTTGAACATTAAATAGCGGTCTCTCCTTTCATTATTTTTAATTGATCCCTGAGGAAGCCACGAAGGGCTGAGGTGCCCAGACGAAACGCGTTGGTTCCTGATTGAACTGTTTGCTCTGCTGCTACCTGTGGACTTCAAATCTGACAACTGAGTCTCTAAGTGGATTGGAGCAAAGGCATTAGGAGTCACGTCCCGGAGCACAGATAAGATTTAACTGCTTGTTATATCATTGTTAATGGTACGCATGCCATTTTTAAGTTTTGGAAGTAAAAATTATTTTAATCTGCTACACTATGTGCTACACTATGATGGCCTTTTTCCCTTTTATTTTCTACTTCCACACATCGTAATTGGGAAACTACAAGCAACACTGCCTGTTGTATATGATTCTTTGTTAGATTGTGGATTACAGCTTTATCTAGGCGCATATCCTGATATATATATATATATATATATATATATATACAAAAATAAAACATGGCCTGGCACTCTAGCCATTACCCAGCGACTAACCATAATCTTCTATCCTTAAAATAAAAGTCAGAGAATTAGTTACATACATCTGCAGACATGTGATAATCCACCCACCACTTACAAGGCTTCTCTGTTAGGTGGTCCTAACTCTAAAATTTAGAGTCCCAACAATGGGTCACATATCAAATATTTTTCTAAAGCAACCTCTATCTTGGATGCAGCTGAGAGGGGGTGCAGTCTCAGAGTGGCTGTTTTGGAGACTTGGGGATCTCCATAAGAGGTGAGCTCTTAGTTTAGAAACATATTTGATATGTGACCCACAATTGGGACTCTAAAGTTTAGAGTTAGGACCACCCAACAGAGAAGCCTTGTAAGTGGCGAGTGGCTTATATCACATACCTGCAGATATTTGTAACTAATTCTCTGGGACCGATTCAATTGAGGTAAAAGCATTCGCTGGCGTATTTTTAACGCTATTTTTTGCAAAATAACGGGTGGTAAGATGAATAGTGAACTGTGCAATGCAGGTAGTCACTTCCATCCAAGTGACCACCACCCAAAACATACAGCATCCTAATGACCACCACCCAATACATACAGCATCCTAGTGACCACCACCCAATACATACAGCATCCTAGTGACTAGCACTCAATACATACAGCATCCTAGAAACCACCACCTGATACATACAGCATCCTAGAGACCACCACCTGATACATACAGCATCCTAG
>WWET01002101.1:96456-107694 GCA_011038615.1 Limnodynastes dumerilii
GAGATAATGTTCTCCGTTTTTTTAGTAGTTAATGTATTGGGGGTGTTTCTACACATCTGACATTGTCCGCACCTATAAAATCCTTTGCTTATTATACCTCCCTTTTTTGAATGGTCGTAGAACGCTGACTTAACTAACTTGTTTTTTAATGTGGGAGCTTTCCTGTATATAAAACGGGGTCGTTCACCTATGTAATCCTTAAGGTCTGGATCTTTGGTTAGGATACCCCAATGTTTTCTAATGATTTTCTCAATTATTTTATGTTCGGAATTAAACTGGGACATAAAGGGAATGTATTGGGGTTCTTGATTCTTATTCTCTTTTAATTTTCTATTGAGTAGTGTCTTCCTATCTACTATTTCTACTTCCTGGATAATTTTATTTAAATCGTCTTCTTTGTATCCCTTCTGGAGGAATTGTTTTTTCTTTTTTTCTATTTGTTCCTTACCAATTTCTTCTTTTGAGCAGTTCCTCTTGATTCTGAGGAACTGCCCTTTGGGGATATTATCGATCCATTTACTATGGTGATTACTCTCCACCGGAATATGTGAATTAGTGTCGGTGCTTTTCACATAATTTTTTGTCAGTACTGTGTCATTCTCCACATAAATCTCCAAATCTAAGAAATTGACCTTTCTGGGACTTATCTCAAAGGTTAAAAGAATATTAAGACCGTTATTATTTAAAAGGGAGCAAAAAGCATTAAGATCCTCATCAGAGCCCCCCCAAACAAATAAAACATCGTCGATGTAACGTTTCCATAGCACCAGGTCCGCTCCTGCCTTAGTAAGAACAGAATTTTCCCAATTAGCTAGGAAAATATTTGCATAGCAAGGAGCGAACCTGGTGCCCATCGCTGTTCCTCTTTGTTGCACATAAAAATCCCCATTAAAATTAAAATAATTATTATTTAAAATAAACTCTATGCCCTCCAAAATAAAATCCTTCAAGTTGTCCTCAAGATCACTAAGATCCAAAAACAATTTTATTGCCTCGAGACCGTCTTTATGAGTAATAATGGTGTACAACGACGTAACATCCGCAGTGACAAGTTTGAACCCCTCCTTCCATTCGAGATCACTTAGTATGTTAATAACATCAGTGGTATCCTTCAGGAAGGAGGGTATACATTTCATCAGAGGTTGTAAGTGCCTATCAATAAAGAATGATAGATTGGCTGTTAAGGATCCTGTTCCTGCTACAATGGGTCTACCGGGGGGATCTGTGCTATTCTTATGAACCTTGGGGAGAGTGTACATTACCGGGATAGTGGGTTCTGGAATAAGTATGAATTCCTTTTCTTTCTCCGTAATGGTACGTAGTTCTACATATTTCTTAAGGAATTGTCTCAAAGAAATGGATAGACATGTTGTAGGATCTAATCGTACCTTCCTATAAGTGGTAGTGTCTCCCAACTGTCTCTCAACCTCTTTTTTGTATTTTTCTATGTCGAGAATAACAACTCCTCCCCCCTTATCCGCGGGTTTAATTATAATGTCAGGGTTTTCCCGAAGTTCACTAATGGCTTCAAGTTCTTCCTTTTTAAGATTCCCTTGTATTTTCCCTTTCCTTGCTTTTTGAGGCTGTCTCACGTTCAAAAGTTGAATGTCTTCTATAACTAACTTCTCAAAAGTTTCGACATAGTTACCTCTCTTATATTTGGGATAAAACGTTGACTGAGTTTTAAAAACATTATGCCCGTTGTTAACATCCTTACCATTATCTTTAATATCATCTTTAAAGAATTTTTTAAGGGCCATCTTACGGACAAATTTCTGAACGTCCACAAAAATACCAAATGGATCACACTTATTTGAGGGGGCAAATTTCAACCCTTTATGAAGAAGGGAAGATTCAGCTTCTGTAAGTTTATAATTACTTAAATTAAAAATTCTAGTATCCTGATCATTCATTTCTCCTGTGGGGGTAGAGTTAAATTCTTGTAAAAGCTGGGTTTGTATTAATTCCTTATTTGCCTTCTTCTTAATTTTCTTAACTTCCCTCCTTTTTTGTATGTTTCCTCCTCTCTTTCCTCTCTTTTTATCCTTCTTTGTGTATTTACTTAATTTATGATTATATTTTATGGTGACCTTCCGTACATCCGGCCTGATCCTAAAAAAGAATCCTTTTTCTGATATCTGAGTGATTGAAATCTATTTCCATCCCTTAAGGAAGGTTCGTATCTAACTCCACTCTGTGCAGGTCTTTTCGTACTATTCCTAGGTGTTTTATATATTTCTTGTCTCCTTGAGTTGTGTCTATCCTTTTCCCTCTGTTGGCAATAAAACGAATCACGTTTTTTAAAATCTTCCAAATTTTCATATATCGGTTTCCTATATTTATTATCATAATTATCCCTATCGTGACTATAATTCTTATTAAATACTCTATGTCTATTATAGTACGGGGAACCTTGTTGGGTCTTTCTCCTCTGATGTTGGAGATGGGCTGCTGGGGATCTTTCTCTCTTTCTAGATTTTGATATCCCCTTCCTCTCATGGTGATACGTTATCCCAATGTCCTTTTGGGAGTAATTTTTATATGTATTAGTTCTTTCCATTTGGGGGAATTTCCTCTGATGCTTATTACTATAGTTATTCGTATTTTCAGGGATGATTTTGATATTTAAATGACGTGTGTCTATTTTTCTGTCCAGTATGTTCTTCCTCTCAATGCCATCCCTCATCAATTTCCCCTTTTTCTTTCTTATTATTTCCTCCTCATATTTGTCTAATTTAACAAGAATGGAGGATTCCAAAGCCTTGAAATCCTCTAAATCCTTGAATGGTTCAGTCAATTCCTTTAATACATTAATTTTCTCCCCTACCTTCTTGTTATTGCAACTTTCAGCAGCATATTAGAGTTTCATTGGAGTTTTATTGAAGTTCTACTGTATCATATTCTGATTCACATTCTGTTTATTTTTATATTTTATTTATTTTTTATTTTCATATTGCAACATAGTAGTTTGACAATATGTTTTCCATTAGAGATAGGAGAACTGATAGGTTGACTGATATCTCCATAGAGGAAAATAAAGATACTGAGTGGGAGAACCAGGATTTGAAATATACTATGAGAAAGAAGGCACCTCCTAGGGGTACGCCAGCAGCTTGTTTCTTTCCCCTTGCGCTTTTAGTTGTAATTTTTTTTACTGTTATATATGTAGACTGGATTAGTACAAAATAAAGAATTTTAATGAAAGCAGTGCAAATATATGATATGGATTATGGGTTATGAAGCGTCAATAAAAAAAATGGGGGCTGCTCAGTGGCCTCCAGAGACCTCCGATCTACCGGGAAAATTCCCTGTAAGGCATATGGCCAATCTGCCCCTGATTGCCATGACTAGTGCAGCGTCATGTAACAATTTGTAAATGATGACATATTATTTGTATCCCAATTCATAAGTATTTGCTAAATATTTTTTGAACTCTCCAAGGAAAAAGTATCACGTATCAATGTTTCATGTGAAGCAAAAGGTGTGAAGACCAGTATACTTTTATGAAAATCTAGAGTTATCTCTAATGTTTAAAATATAATCTATCAAATATTCATAATCCTTTATATCACTTTTAATATGTAATTATTCAAATATTTTATATCTGTAATTTTTTACATCCTACAGCAATTTTTCTTACCTTAGTTCTCCATTTGAAGGAAACAGATAGACACGAATGGCCTGTAATGTATTCCATCTCAGATTTCTGCAGTATTTATTGGTGTTTGTTAGTTACAATCAGTAAATATGAATGTATTTATTAAAGAGGTCCATGCCACTGTGCCCTTTTATACCTCCTGGAATAAGGCAGAAGACAAACCCATACCACAGAATGCCCCTCCATATACCAGTGATACCATAAATGAATTGTTTGTCTCTGGATTGCTGTCATTGGGTACACATTCGTTCTAGACATGCGCAGTATGAAGGAACACAGATATGCAGTATATCATCAGGTGTACGTTCAAGTCTGGATATGTCCCTTTATATGGACTGATAAGCTCTAATGGTACAAGGAATCAGTGTATAGAGGCCAATGTTTTCTAATGGTACTGAATGTAAATTCATCTCTGGAAGGTTATAGAAACATAGAAAGTGATGGCAGATAAGAGCTACATGGCCCATCCAATCTGCCCATTTGTTTATTCAAAACTATACTGACCCTAGACCCTATTTACCCTCAATTTAGTTTACTATTTAGGATAACCTTATCTTTATCCCAAGCATGTTTAAACTGTTCTCCTGCATTGGCCTCAACCACCTCAGATGGTTGGCTATTCCACTTATCTATCACCCTTTCAGTAAAGTAATGTTTCCGCACATTTCCTTTGAATCTACCACCCTCCAGTTTATATTCCCTCGTGTTCTATTACACCTCTTTCTCTGAAAAATGCCACCCTCTTCTATCCGGTCACAACCCTTGATGTATTTAAAAGCGGCTATCATGTCCCCACTCTCCCTTCTCTGCTCCAAGCTATACATGTTTAGTTCCTCTAGCCTTTCTTGGTATGATTTGTTACACAGGCCATGGACCATTTTAGTTGCTCTTCTTTGCACAGTCTCTAATGTATTTATGTCTTTCTGGAGATATGGCCTCCAGAACTGAACACAGTATTCTAGGTGAGGGCGTACCAATGACTTATAAAGGGGCATCACTACTTCTCTCTTTCTGCTACTAATTCCGCTCCCTATGCAACCAAGCATCTGACTTGCCTTTCTCATTGCTTTGTTACATTGCTTGGCTTCCTTTAAGTCACTGGAAATAATGACTCCTAGATCGCTTTCCTCCTCGGTAGATTTTAATGCCATTAAGGATATATTGAGCCTTTGGGTTTTTGTGCCCCAAGTGCATGATTTTGCATTTTTTGGTATTATACTGCAGTTGCCACAATTTTAACCATTCCTCCATTCTACCTAGATCTTCCCTCATTTTCTGTACCCTACCTGGCATGTCTACCAAAATATGTAACAGGGTAGACATGCCAGGTAGGGTACAGAAAATGAGGGTTATGTATATCTGAATGCTATCATTATTTTAAAACCAAATAATAAATTTATAAAACTGTATAATCCTCATCGTTAGAACAATAGCAAATTTGTCCTGTGATGGCACTGATGGACAATAAGAGAAAGTTTTGTACTTTTCAACATTCCCAACTAAGGAAACATCACAACTGGCCTTATAGCAGGGTTGCCGTCTCTCCCAGAATGTCCGGGAGACTCCCGTAATTCGGGCAGTACTCCCGGTATCCCGGGAGAGCCAGCAAATCTCCCGCAAGTGACTTGAGGCCCGTGGTTTCACTGAACCATGTCTTATCGTCTTTACTCAAACATTAGTTTTTACTTAGAGGCCTTTCCCCCTTCTAATGAGACACTTATGATGGCTACTTGTTAAATGGTTATATAAAACGGTATCTTTTTTTAATTATTGAGAACATTTGTCAACTTCTAAATCTTCAGGAAAACATTTGCATATAAAGGTAATGAGCTGGATCCAGACTTAAGTAAGTTCTTGAAATTACTTACTCCTGGGCTAAACCACGTTGATTGCAGGGGGAGTCAAGTTAATTGTATTCTTTGCATGCAGGGATATATCACACTGTTATTTAGACTTGGGTTAGGAAACATCACCTCTAATACTGTTTACAACAGATGAAATATGACTCCCCTGCAATCAACATGGTTTAGCTCAGGAGGTATTTATTTCAAGCTCTTACTTAAGTCTGGATCCAGCCCAATGACTTTCACTCCAGATTAAGTCTAAATGAACAGCTCCAGTATTATTTTTTACTTGATAACTAATTTTTTCTTTCGTGCTACTACAGATTGCTAACCCCATGGAAAAGCATTGTTTACATGATCATTTTTTATGAAGGCTTGATTTTTCCTCTGACTAAACATACATAAAAATGCCTTTTACATATGAACTAGTATGTTACTATTATTATTTTTTTTTTTTAAGAATTTTTTTATTGAAACATTAGTTGATAAAATACAAAACATTATCAATGTCAATCATGAAAGTTACAAAGGTATGTTGTTATATAGATCTAATCGTATCTGAATTTTGTGAATACAATCAGCTTAGATTTAGGTTATCTATGAAAAGAGATAGAGACCACAACACATTTTTTTTTTTAGTATTAATAATAAGCCAAGATGAAATCTCTAATCGAGGGTGCAGGTGCAATTAGTTTGTAACCCAAGTTATCAGGGGGTCTTGGAAGTGAGCACGAGAAGCGTACCATGTGGTGAGTTGAAAGCTGGACTATATTTGATGTTTGATGTTATCAGAAAGAATATCAATAAAACTCTCCCATGTTTGAAAAAGGCTTTTGACTCTCGTTTATTTTTGTGCTAATGATTCTAGCCAATCCATTCGGAAAATATAAAATATTTGATCTCTAAAGAGGGAAATCGGAGGGGTTAAGTCCTGCATCCACACTTGTAAAATGCAATTTTTGGCCGCCACTGAGATAACAAACAGTAGCCAATTCAGGAGTTAATGCAAAGGGTTCCACTAGGAGGTCTACCGAAAACTTCCAAACCCGAAACCAAACCTGTTTGATTACAGGGCAGTTCCAAAAACAATGGCGTAAAACCGCCTCAGGAGACCTGCATTTAGGGCAATGGTGGCTAGAAGATATACCAATTTGAGTACAACGTAGTGGAGAAAGGTATTCCCTGTGATAAACATTTAGGAACATTTGTGAGTACATAACAGCAGTAATTAATCTTATTGACTTAGTAAGATTTTTTAAAAGGAGTGTTGTGGTAAGAGAAAGAAAATCTTGTTCCCATTTGGCTAATCCTGTAGGTGGTGAGGGTAGGGAAATCCTGAATCCACTTGGCTAGTCCTGTTGAGGAGGATTGATAATCAAAGTGTATGTATAGAAATTTATAATGCTGAGATATAGCCTTACGTGTGGGAGGCTCCTTAAACAATAAATTATCAAGGAGGTTTTGCCAATCCAGTGGTGAAAAGTGGTGTATCACTGCACTAATATAATGTTGTACTTGTAAAAAAGCCATATCCTGGCCATCCAAAAAACGATATTTATCTTTGGCCCGGGCAAAGGTGAGAGGGCATTTATTATCATGATCCACCAGCTGTTGGACCAAGTAAATCCCTTTTTCATACCAATGTGAGTAAGGGTAGCTAGCCATGCCATTTTGGAAATCTGGGTTACCCAGAAATGGTAAATGGAGAGAAAAACAAGGGTTGAGTAAGTGGTAAGTCTAATAATAAACCAGAGTTTACGGGTTGCTATAAGAGGGGGATTATCACGAATATGGTACCTCTTGGTCATGTAGGTGGACAAACGCTTGTAAAGATAAACCCTGCAAGAAACTTTGGTCTAAGTCTGTATTGGTATAAATTGACTTTCCTGATAACCAATTCCGAAGGTGTCTCAACTGAGCCGCCTGACTATATAAAGTGACATTAGGAAAATTTAACCCACCATTTTCCTTTCTTTGTTGGAGCTTGATCATACCTATACGTGCTTTTTTCCCTCCCCAAATAAAAGTGCGGAAAAGTTTATTTATTTTGGGTGAGCAATAGCAGAAGAGCTTGTAAGGGATGTAAAATTCTAGGGAAGGTGATCATTTTGATAAGGTTCGCCCTACTCACGTATGAGAGGCACAGCCGACTCCAACTGTTCGTTTTCTGCTTTTGCGATAATTGGGGTGATATTAACATTATAGAGCTGACAAATATTCTTTGGTATGTGAACACCCAGATATGGGGACACCTAGCCCAACTGAGATTAAGACCTTGAGCCCAAGTCAGGTGTGTTCGCCTAGGGTTGAGAAGCAGTGCCTATGATTTCTCAAAGTTGACACAGAATCCGGAGACCTCTCCAAACTCCTCCAGCATGTTACTATTATTTTTATTTCACCTTAGAAGAAAATCTCTTACAGCATTTAATTACCCCAAATAATGTTTTTCTAGAGTCTGTAATTCTACTGTGATTCATTTCCACACAGGATTTACTCTTATGTCTTTAAAACATCAAACAAAGATACACGTCTAACTGTCTGTGTGTTGCAAGCAAAATAAAACTTTTGTAATCACTTCTTTCTTCTTTACAAAGCATTTTGGCAATCGCTGTATTGATTATTTGATTTTAGGATCCTGCAGAAGTTAATTACTGAAGCTTATTTTAGGTATCTCAGCATTTTGTTTAGAATATAAGTACATGTACACAGATGCCTTTTTATGTATACAACTTAGTCACATCCCTCTAGAACACCATATTTAAATATGTTACACACATTTAATATTTAGGGTTGCCCACAATACCTTTGTAATGTTTTTTGTTTATAGTTTATGTTTTGACAAAATAATAGTTTGTTTGTACAATAAATAGCTCACGTTAAATTACTATAAAATTCCCAAATTATGTTAATGATGAAAAAAAATGTGATGTTCTAAATCTTGGAGAGCTGGGTGTGGGTCAGCAGATAGATGGTGGTCACCAGTTAAGTGTTTTATCATTTCCAAAAACTTTCCCTAACATTGGGTGTCATTACTTATTTAGGTTGGTGTGTGTGTGTGTATAAAATACATCAGAACAGACTCCTGGACTGTAAAAATGAATGATTAAATGCAAATCTATGTTTACTTATCTTGAAGTATTTCCTGTTCTTAATTCCCTAAGTAAGTATTATACTGATGTAACATTGTATAAATAAAATGCCAGCATTTCAGTTATATAAGGGAGAAAAGGGTTGAAAAGGAGAGGAGGGGGGCAGATGTTATGATACGGGAGTGGAGGAGAAAAGAGAGGGGGGCGTCATGGCCAGCCTGCACACTGCAAGTCTATATACTGACTGAAATGCATTCACAGTGTACTATAAGTATAACTGACTATCTGAGATTGAGTCTATATGACTGAAATGCTGGCATTTCAATTTTCACAGGCTGCCCTTTTCTTCCTCCTGAATTGCACCCCTTTACATTAGATGGGGTGGGTGAATCACCCTCTTGCCTTCCTGTTTTTCACAATATTGATGGGCATACTTATAAGGCATATATATCATATTCATATGCTATAAAATTATACTGTAATATTTCTGAGAGATGGGCAGCAATTTATGTAGTAGTTTTACCCCAACATTTGGCCCTAGTACTGAGTAATATCCAGCCTGCCATTGTCTAGGTAATTATCTTGTTAGAAAACTGGATGGAATGTGACTTTCAGATTCATCAGGGATATTAGTACTTAATCGCCTGGCTTGAATAACTTAAGTATTTATTAATACTTGCCAATCCTGTGCTGTCCCTTGTGATGCAAGCCAGGGACCATCCTCGATAACCTACTCATGTATTTGAAGTTGTGACATTCCTTGTTTACACCTCTTCCCTCTCATAGTATGTTGATTTAATTTTACAACAAGTGTTCACTTTGAGGTCTTATTTGAGGGATTCTACTTACTTACTTAATTTGATTAAAGATATTAATTGGTCACCTCACTTTTGCTTTCTCACAATGGATGTTAAAGCGCTATATGGCAATATCCCTCACCAGAAGGCGTGGAGGTAATAGATTCAATGTTGAAAGGTAAAATGTCTGACATCAACAAGCAATTTATTTTATCATCGGTGTCATTTATACTCAGTCACAATTATTTTTTGTTTGAGCACCAATATTGTTTACAGGTGATGGGGACGGCCATGGGGACTAGATTCGCCCCAAGCAATGCGAACCTATAGATGGGCTCCTTTGAGGAGGAATATGTATGGGGGAGCAAGTTCGGGGAGGACCTGGTCTTCCATGGCCGTATTTTCGATGATTTATTTTTTATTTGGAGGAGAGGGGAAGAGAGAGCTCTACAGTTTGTGAAACACTTAAATCAGAATACATATAATTTGAAATTTACTCATGAGCTTAGTTTTACTACCATTGAGTTCCTTGATTTAGTTATCACTATTAATAATAACCAGATTAAAACTTCTACCTATAGAAAACAAGTTGATGCCTTTACCTTCCTCCATTTTGAGAGTGGACACCATTTCAATTGGAGGAAGAATATACCAAAAGGTCAATTGATATGATTGAAAAGGAATTGTTCCTTTAATGATGTGTTCCTTTAACAAGCTAAAGAACTTTTGGCACAGTGAAATGTTAGAGGTTACCCAACAGAGTTATTAGACAAGGCCTGGAAAGAGGTCAAATAGATGGATAGACAGTCCATGCTTGAATTGAACAAGAGATCTGAGAGGAAAAGTAACAGGAATATAGTAACAACTTTTAAACATCATGGACTGGATCCAGTCCAAGGAGCTTGTAATTAAGAGAGGAAAGTTACACCTGGGCAAAACCATGTTGATTTCAGGAGGAGAGGGGTCAAATTAATTGTATTGTTTGCATGCAGCGATATATCTTTGAATTGCTTACTGCACACAGATACTGACCAGCTTTACTATCGGACTGTTATTTAGACTTGGGATAGGAAACATCACCTCTCAACTCTAATACTGTTTGCAACAGAAGAAATATGACTCCTCTGCAATCAACATGGTTTAGCCCAGACATAACTTTCCTCTCTTAATTTCAAGATCCTTATTAAGTCTGGATCCAGCCCCATGACAACAAAGATTGTTTGAATAATCTGGGTGAACAGAAAGGTGAACATTGTGAGAGTTCAACTAATAGGGAAAATTTGAAAGAGGGAATTTTAATCTAGCATTTGTGACAAAATATAATAAATGTGTGGGTCAAATTTGTAAAACTAATAAAGATGGGTTTCCAATTCTACTCCAGGACCCTGCATTAATAAATATACTCCCAGAAGAACCAAAGATTATTTTCTGAAAAAATACTAATCTGAAAAATATTCTGGCACCTTCAATCTTGAAATCGAAAACCCCCCAAAACTTGTCCTCAATCCCTGTCTTTACCTTGGAAATTTTAAGCCCTGATATATATATCGGATATCCCCTTGCGGCTGGGGTGACGTCACGTCACCTGAGCTTTCAAAAGCCCCGTCGGATCTCACAGGGTTTTGAGACTGCCGCGGAGAACGGAGGACGCAGGGCGCAAAGGTAAGTAATGGGTTTTGCTTGTGGGAAGCTGAACACATGATGGGGTTTTCTGGGGGGGGTCGGCTGGGGTCACGTCACCTGAGCTTTCAAAAGCCCCGTCGGATCTCACAGGGTTTTGAGACTGCCGCGGAGAACGGAGGACGCAGGGCGCAAAGGTAAGTAATGGGTTTTGCTTGTGGGGTGGGAAG
>WWET01002101.1:139215-155270 GCA_011038615.1 Limnodynastes dumerilii
TACTTAGGGTGTGGCTGGGGGGGAGACTTAGGTTTAGGGTTGGGGATAGAATACTTACCTTTCAGAGCACCGTGTTCGGTGCTCAGGTGATCAACTGCTATGCTAAGCAATCGATATCCCAGCCAATTCAGAATAAGGCTGTTCGCAACAGAAACCCACTAGCCTAGCCTAGCCTAGACTAGCTAGAGGAATGAATGCTACATCTGGCCCTGTCGCTGCAAACCTTAGCCCAGATCCAGAACAACGCTTGTGAGTGAATTTACGCGTGGCGGAGACGTAAAATTGCCTTTTAGTAAGTACTGCGCATGCGCACCATAGAAAATACGCACCGTAACGTAGCATAAATGTGAACGTATGGGCCATTCACGTATGTGTCACATAAATGCTTACGTGTGGGCGTGCCAATTTTATGTTTCACAAAAATACGTCTGAAATTCGTTATGTAGGCGGGGGGGTTTGTATTTAAAGTGTACAGTATGAGCGTGCTTAGATGTGTAAATACGTGTTGCCCATACGTACTTGTGCGGATCACATCGGTTACGTTGCCAAAAGTTAAGGTAGGGTTTGGAAAGCGTATCTTGGACAAAATACGTACATTCAAGGGGTGTGACAAGGGAAGTGTATAGAAGGTACGCACGCGTAAATACGCTACGCGAGTAAACGTATTGCAA
This sequence comes from Limnodynastes dumerilii, assembly GCA_011038615.1. Taxonomy (NCBI): domain Eukaryota; kingdom Metazoa; phylum Chordata; class Amphibia; order Anura; family Limnodynastidae; genus Limnodynastes; species Limnodynastes dumerilii. The sequence continues at coordinate 139,887 of WWET01002101.1, forward strand.
ACGTAATTCTGGATCTACCCCCTTGTCTCCTTCGTTAGATATATAGTTGATTTTTTTATTTATCTGTGAGGGAGATGTAACCTCTATTGGACACTTTGTTCAATACTTGAACTCCAGTGATATTGGTTTCAAATTTACACACATTTGGAGTAAGACTGAAACTAGTTATTTAGGACTTGAATCTGAATCTGAAAACAATAAAGGAAAGTTACAGCTGGGCAAAACCATGTTGATTTCATGGGGAGACAAAGTAATGTCATTGTTTGCGTGCAGGTGGAACCAGTTTCACTTTTACACTGTTATTTAGACTTGGGCTGAGAAACATCACAACTAAAATACGATTTGCAACAGGTGAAATTTGACTCCCCGTCAACATAATTTTGCACAGGTGTAACTTTCCTCTTTTATCTTCAAATCTGAATAATAAATTACAGAAAGATGTTTGACCATCCAGAATTTTCAGAAAGATTTTGATTCTAACAGATATTGCCAATTCTAAAGCTGTCATAAAAACAGTTGTAAGGAGAATATATAAAAATGAATATGATAATACGATATGATTATATGCCCTTTCCCCACGGATCTGGAACCCCTCTGTCGTTCTGCTCCTGAGGTGCAACCAGGTTGCTAGCTGGCAATTTAACCTCAGACCACCCGTACTCACACTCATGGTAAAGACAACATTACAATAGCTACACTGAGCTGGATACCCTTCCTGCCCTGCACGCTTTCTGGCACATTTCAGTGAGGAGACCAGATCTGTTACATAGATTGTGGTAGTGTGAGAGAGGCTTATTTCCACAGATCGCCCTAGACCACTGAAACTGCTGTTTACCACCCACTAAATGTTTGCCCAGTCTGGGGGGTGGGACCTGAACTAGTATTGAGTCAGCTCAGCTCCTGCACTATCCCAGGTAAAAATTCTGCTGCAGGGGAAAAAGCACCACATTGCTATCCTGGATGATACAGTAGCTACTCTTCCAGATCAAATTGCTACACTGGCATTAATGCCCTGAAAGTCCATTACAACCATTCTGCGTCAGCAGGTGCCGGTTTTAACATTAAACTCAGCCAAGGCATTCAATTATATTGAGTAGCCTTATCTTTGGGAAGTGTTAAATCGGTTTGGTTTCAGAAATTGCTTTATTAAATGGGTGCAGATGCTCTACTCTGCCCCAGCAGCAAGGATTTTATTTAATGGCCATACCTCTGGCCCCCCTACCCTAGGGTGCACGGTTATAGAATTCTTAGTGTGTATTATTTGCTAACATCCAGAAATTTCTCTAGAAACCTCTCTCTAGAAACTACTGCTATAAATGTGGATCATTTTGGTATTTTTGGCACATGCTGGGTGATTGTTGGGTAGCCTCCTCCGTACAGTGGACACCTGTGGGATTAACTCTGGGCTTAAAAAATTGGTCTAAGTCTCACATCTTTCCCTTTAATGTCTGGATTCTTTTAGAACTCTGTCACAGGGTCCCCTGCAGTGGACTACTAAATTCAAATATCTAGGAATTTGGGTGTCTCATAAATACTCAGCATTTGCGACATTGAACTTAGCCCCTATTGATATGTATTTCAAAAAAACTTTCACCAATGGCAGAGGCTTCCTCTTACTGTCAAGGGTAGAATAAATCTAGAAAAAATGGTAATACAACCAAAATATATTTATGTGCTCCAGCACTCTCTGGTTCTCCATAGGGTGCAAAACCAAGATTAAGGTGTTTGCTTATAAAGGGGGCTGGAGGTATTGCTTTGGTTAATTTTACTATATTGCCTCTCATCTAGTACATTTTTTGCCTTGGGTGGTCCCTGAATTGGAAGATGGATTAATTAAGGCCCTTGTACATGATTCCACACCCACACTTTACTCCACTGCAGGCTTTGCTGGTGGGTACAGCCCTGTGATCAGCCTGCCTTATTGTTAGACAAGCTGTAGATATTTGGAAACTAGAGGGCGGCTCTTGGGGATGAAGGAATGGATCCAGAGACTCCCCATTGTCACGTTCTTGGGCTGGTTAGGACTGGGTACAGGTGGTTGAGCAGGTGAATACGAAGCTGGGTGGCTTTAAATAATGCTGGTGCATAGGATCCCGTGCAAGATGGACGACTCCCGGAGTGGAACAGATTGCACTTTAGACCGGACAGGTAGAAAGATGCGGATACAAACAGGAAGGTATGTGCCACCTTAGGTAGGTATATTGGTGAGTCCTTCGGCAGGGTAGATGGATGGCAAACCAGACAGGTAATAGTATAGCCGGGCAGACAGGTGAACTGCGGATCAGGCAGATAGGTCCTAGGCTGTAGGTCTGGCAGGTAGAATACTGCAGGGCAGACAGGAGTACTGGGGTTCAGGTAGATAAATTCAGCACGGCAGGGTAGGCGGGTAGGTGCAATTGCAGGGCAGGCTGGTAGGTTCAGTTCTGCAGGGTAGGCAGGTAGGTACAGTTCTGCAGGGTAGGCAGGTAGGTTCTGTACTGCAGGGTAGGCAGGTAGGTACAGTTCTGCAGGGTAGGCAGGTAGGTCCTGTACTGCAGAGTAGGCAGGTAGGTACAGTTCTGCAGGGTAGGCAGGTAGGTTCTGTAGTGCAGGGTAGGCACAGTACTGCAGGGTTAGGCAGGTAGGTACTGTACTGCAGGGTTGGCAGGTAGGTACAGTACTGCAGGGTTAGGCAGGTAGGTACTGTACTGCAGGGTTAGGCAGGTAGGTACTGTACTGCAGGGTTAGGCAGGTAGGTACTGTGCTGTAGGTTCAGGATAGGCAGGTATCAGCAGAGTAAACGAGCAAACAGCTAAGTCGGCAGGAACCAGGCTCCTAGGTAGACAGCCGAGAGACAGCTGACAGGAGTTTAAATAGCCCGCCCCCGCTGCTGATTGGCTCCTCTGACACGTGCTCCCCTGGCCTGCTTCAGTGTTGGCTGCGGGGAGTCACATGTCGTTTTTCAAGATGGCGGCACCCAGCACTCCACGAGGACGCCGGGGACTGCCGGAGACCTCGTCGCTGGAGCAGCCCGTCGGAGGAGTCTTCTGACCGGGTAAGTGGTGCGGCTTCTGCCGCGTGGCATGACACCCATTGGCTCAACAAAGCTCACTCAGAGGTTCAGTCCCTCAATGTACATAATGTGTGGTCATAATCCGCTCTGCAATTAGTGGGACAGTTGTAAGCTTATAATGTCTTGAAATCTTTGGTCAGCTGCATACCTTTTTTGGAATCTGAAAATGTTAAGGGGTCTGCACAAGAACATATTTTATATCCATGGGTCCTTGAATGGAGTGGTGACAGATGATCTCACTACTTTGAGGGTCAGGGGGGATGGCTGATTTAGGTTTTTTTGACTGGTGACACTTGGGAACATATGTTAGGATGTACTAGGGATGTCATGGCGGGGTGTGGGTCCCCGGTTAGAAAATCCCAATTTCGAAAATTCGAATTGCGAATTTTCTTTTGCGAATGCGAATTTTCTCCGAATTGCTAAAATTCGAGAAATGCATACACCTAAATGTTTCTATTTATACTAGTCTGAAATTATAATTTTTCTAATTCGAAAGTCTGTATTTCGAATACAACTATATTTAGAATAGTGTACATTTCGATACAGAGCAAAGTAGAATAATGGTCAATTTCGAAAATCTAAATTCGAGAATACACCTAAATGTTTCTATTTATACTAGTCTGAAATTATAATTTTTCTAATTCGAAAGTCTGTATTTCGAATACAACTAAACTATAAATAGTGCACATTTCGATACAGAGCAAAGTAGAACAATGGTCAATTTCGAAAATCTGAATTTCGAAAATCTAGAAATAAAAGTATATTCTGAATAGGGAGTTATAGAGAAAATTCGAAAATAGAAATGTAGAAATAAAAGTATATTCTGAATAGGGAGTTATAGAGAAAATTCGAAAATAGAAATGTAGAAATAAAAGTATATTCTGAATAGGGAGTTATAGAGAAAATTCGAAAATAGAAATGTAGAAATAAAAGTATATTCTGAATAGGGAGTTATAGAGAAAATTCGAAAATAGAAATGTAGAAATAAAAGTATATTCTGAATAGGGAGTTATAGAGAAAATTCGAAAATAGAAATGTAGAAATAAAAGTATATTCTGAATAGGGAGTTATAGAGAAAATTCGAAAATAGAAATGTAGAAATAAAAGTATATTCTGAATAGGGAGTTATAGAGAAAATTCGAAAATAGAAATGTAGAAATAAAAGTATATTCTGAATAGGGAGTTATAGAGAAAATTCGAAAATAGAAATGTAGAAATAAAAGTATATTCTGAATAGGGAGTTATAGAGAAAATTCGAAAATAGAAATGTAGAAATAAAAGTATATTCTGAATAGGGAGTTATAGAGAAAATTCGAAAATAGAAATGTAGAAATAAAAGTATATTCTGAATAGGGAGTTATAGAGAAAATTCGAAAATAGAAATGTAGAAATAAAAGTATATTCTGAATAGGGAGTTATAGAGAAAATTCGAAAATAGAAATGTAGAAATAAAAGTATATTCTGAATAGGGAGTTATAGAGAAAATTCGAAAATAGAAATGTAGAAATAAAAGTATATTCTGAATAGGGAGTTATAGAGAAAATTCGAAAATAGAAATGTAGAAATAAAAGTATATTCTGAATAGGGAGTTATAGAGAAAATTCGAAAATAGAAATGTAGAAATAAAAGTATATTCTGAATAGGGAGTTATAGAGAAAATTCGAAAATAGAAATGTAGAAATAAAAGTATATTCTGAATAGGGAGTTATAGAGAAAATTCGAAAATAGAAATGTAGAAATAAAAGTATATTCTGAATAGGGAGTTATAGAGAAAATTCGAAAATAGAAATGTAGAAATAAAAGTATATTCTGAATAGGGAGTTATAGAGAAAATTCGAAAATAGAAATGTAGAAATAAAAGTATATTCTGAATAGGGAGTTATAGAGAAAATTCGAAAATAGAAATGTAGAAATAAAAGTATATTCTGAATAGGGAGTTATAGAGAAAATTCGAAAATAGAAATGTAGAAATAAAAGTATATTCTGAATAGGGAGTTATAGAGAAAATTCGAAAATAGAAATGTAGAAATAAAAGTATATTCTGAATAGGGAGTTATAGAGAAAATTCGAAAATAGAAATGTAGAAATAAAAGTATATTCTGAATAGGGAGTTATAGAGAAAATTCGAAAATAGAAATGTAGAAATAAAAGTATATTCTGAATAGGGAGTTATAGAGAAAATTCGAAAATAGAAATGTAGAAATAAAAGTATATTCTGAATAGGGAGTTATAGAGAAAATTCGAAAATAGAAATGTAGAAATAAAAGTATATTCTGAATAGGGAGTTATAGAGAAAATTCGAAAATAGAAATGTAGAAATAAAAGTATATTCTGAATAGGGAGTTATAGAGAAAATTCGAAAATAGAAATGTAGAAATAAAAGTATATTCTGAATAGGGAGTTATAGAGAAAATTCGAAAATAGAAATGTAGAAATAAAAGTATATTCTGAATAGGGAGTTATAGAGAAAATTCGAAAATAGAAATGTAGAAATAAAAGTATATTCTGAATAGGGAGTTATAGAGAAAATTCGAAAATAGAAATGTAGAAATAAAAGTATATTCTGAATAGGGAGTTATAGAGAAAATTCGAAAATAGAAATGTAGAAATAAAAGTATATTCTGAATAGGGAGTTATAGAGAAAATTCGAAAATAGAAATGTAGAAATAAAAGTATATTCTGAATAGGGAGTTATAGAGAAAATTCGAAAATAGAAATGTAGAAATAAAAGTATATTCTGAATAGGGAGTTATAGAGAAAATTCGAAAATAGAAATGTAGAAATAAAAGTATATTCTGAATAGGGAGTTATAGAGAAAATTCGAAAATAGAAATGTAGAAATAAAAGTATATTCTGAATAGGGAGTTATAGAGAAAATTCGAAAATAGAAATGTAGAAATAAAAGTATATTCTGAATAGGGAGTTATAGAGAAAATTCGAAAATAGAAATGTAGAAATAAAAGTATATTCTGAATAGGGAGTTATAGAGAAAATTCGAAAATAGAAATGTAGAAATAAAAGTATATTCTGAATAGGGAGTTATAGAGAAAATTCGAAAATAGAAATGTAGAAATAAAAGTATATTCTGAATAGGGAGTTATAGAGAAAATTCGAAAATAGAAATGTAGAAATAAAAGTATATTCTGAATAGGGAGTTATAGAGAAAATTCGAAAATAGAAATGTAGAAATAAAAGTATATTCTGAATAGGGAGTTATAGAGAAAATTCGAAAATAGAAATGTAGAAATAAAAGTATATTCTGAATAGGGAGTTATAGAGAAAATTCGAAAATAGAAATGTAGAAATAAAAGTATATTCTGAATAGGGAGTTATAGAGAAAATTCGAAAATAGAAATGTAGAAATAAAAGTATATTCTGAATAGGGAGTTATAGAGAAAATTCGAAAATAGAAATGTAGAAATAAAAGTATATTCTGAATAGGGAGTTATAGAGAAAATTCGAAAATAGAAATGTAGAAATAAAAGTATATTCTGAATAGGGAGTTATAGAGAAAATTCGAAAATAGAAATGTAGAAATAAAAGTATATTCTGAATAGGGAGTTATAGAGAAAATTCGAAAATAGAAATGTAGAAATAAAAGTATATTCTGAATAGGGAGTTATAGAGAAAATTCGAAAATAGAAATGTAGAAATAAAAGTATATTCTGAATAGGGAGTTATAGAGAAAATTCGAAAATAGAAATGTAGAAATAAAAGTATATTCTGAATAGGGAGTTATAGAGAAAATTCGAAAATAGAAATGTAGAAATAAAAGTATATTCTGAATAGGGAGTTATAGAGAAAATTCGAAAATAGAAATGTAGAAATAAAAGTATATTCTGAATAGGGAGTTATAGAGAAAATTCGAAAATAGAAATGTAGAAATAAAAGTATATTCTGAATAGGGAGTTATAGAGAAAATTCGAAAATAGAAATGTAGAAATAAAAGTATATTCTGAATAGGGAGTTATAGAGAAAATTCGAAAATAGAAATGTAGAAATAAAAGTATATTCTGAATAGGGAGTTATAGAGAAAATTCGAAAATAGAAATGTAGAAATAAAAGTATATTCTGAATAGGGAGTTATAGAGAAAATTCGAAAATAGAAATGTAGAAATAAAAGTATATTCTGAATAGGGAGTTATAGAGAAAATTCGAAAATAGAAATGTAGAAATAAAAGTATATTCTGAATAGGGAGTTATAGAGAAAATTCGAAAATAGAAATGTAGAAATAAAAGTATATTCTGAATAGGGAGTTATAGAGAAAATTCGAAAATAGAAATGTAGAAATAAAAGTATATTCTGAATAGGGAGTTATAGAGAAAATTCGAAAATAGAAATGTAGAAATAAAAGTATATTCTGAATAGGGAGTTATAGAGAAAATTCGAAAATAGAAATGTAGAAATAAAAGTATATTCTGAATAGGGAGTTATAGAGAAAATTCGAAAATAGAAATGTAGAAATAAAAGTATATTCTGAATAGGGAGTTATAGAGAAAATTCGAAAATAGAAATGTAGAAATAAAAGTATATTCTGAATAGGGAGTTATAGAGAAAATTCGAAAATAGAAATGTAGAAATAAAAGTATATTCTGAATAGGGAGTTATAGAGAAAATTCGAAAATAGAAATGTAGAAATAAAAGTATATTCTGAATAGGGAGTTATAGAGAAAATTCGAAAATAGAAATGTAGAAATAAAAGTATATTCTGAATAGGGAGTTATAGAGAAAATTCGAAAATAGAAATGTAGAAATAAAAGTATATTCTGAATAGGGAGTTATAGAGAAAATTCGAAAATAGAAATGTAGAAATAAAAGTATATTCTGAATAGGGAGTTATAGAGAAAATTCGAAAATAGAAATGTAGAAATAAAAGTATATTCTGAATAGGGAGTTATAGAGAAAATTCGAAAATAGAAATGTAGAAATAAAAGTATATTCTGAATAGGGAGTTATAGAGAAAATTCGAAAATAGAAATGTAGAAATAAAAGTATATTCTGAATAGGGAGTTATAGAGAAAATTCGAAAATAGAAATGTAGAAATAAAAGTATATTCTGAATAGGGAGTTATAGAGAAAATTCGAAAATAGAAATGTAGAAATAAAAGTATATTCTGAATAGGGAGTTATAGAGAAAATTCGAAAATAGAAATGTAGAAATAAAAGTATATTCTGAATAGGGAGTTATAGAGAAAATTCGAAAATAGAAATGTAGAAATAAAAGTATATTCTGAATAGGGAGTTATAGAGAAAATTCGAAAATAGAAATGTAGAAATAAAAGTATATTCTGAATAGGGAGTTATAGAGAAAATTCGAAAATAGAAATGTAGAAATAAAAGTATATTCTGAATAGGGAGTTATAGAGAAAATTCGAAAATAGAAATGTAGAAATAAAAGTATATTCTGAATAGGGAGTTATAGAGAAAATTCGAAAATAGAAATGTAGAAATAAAAGTATATTCTGAATAGGGAGTTATAGAGAAAATTCGAAAATAGAAATGTAGAAATAAAAGTATATTCTGAATAGGGAGTTATAGAGAAAATTCGAAAATAGAAATGTAGAAATAAAAGTATATTCTGAATAGGGAGTTATAGAGAAAATTCGAAAATAGAAATGTAGAAATAAAAGTATATTCTGAATAGGGAGTTATAGAGAAAATTCGAAAATAGAAATGTAGAAATAAAAGTATATTCTGAATAGGGAGTTATAGAGAAAATTCGAAAATAGAAATGTAGAAATAAAAGTATATTCTGAATAGGGAGTTATAGAGAAAATTCGAAAATAGAAATGTAGAAATAAAAGTATATTCTGAATAGGGAGTTATAGAGAAAATTCGAAAATAGAAATGTAGAAATAAAAGTATATTCTGAATAGGGAGTTATAGAGAAAATTCGAAAATAGAAATGTAGAAATAAAAGTATATTCTGAATAGGGAGTTATAGAGAAAATTCGAAAATAGAAATGTAGAAATAAAAGTATATTCTGAATAGGGAGTTATAGAGAAAATTCGAAAATAGAAATGTAGAAATAAAAGTATATTCTGAATAGGGAGTTATAGAGAAAATTCGAAAATAGAAATGTAGAAATAAAAGTATATTCTGAATAGGGAGTTATAGAGAAAATTCGAAAATAGAAATGTAGAAATAAAAGTATATTCTGAATAGGGAGTTATAGAGAAAATTCGAAAATAGAAATGTAGAAATAAAAGTATATTCTGAATAGGGAGTTATAGAGAAAATTCGAAAATAGAAATGTAGAAATAAAAGTATATTCTGAATAGGGAGTTATAGAGAAAATTCGAAAATAGAAATGTAGAAATAAAAGTATATTCTGAATAGGGAGTTATAGAGAAAATTCGAAAATAGAAATGTAGAAATAAAAGTATATTCTGAATAGGGAGTTATAGAGAAAATTCGAAAATAGAAATGTAGAAATAAAAGTATATTCTGAATAGGGAGTTATAGAGAAAATTCGAAAATAGAAATGTAGAAATAAAAGTATATTCTGAATAGGGAGTTATAGAGAAAATTCGAAAATAGAAATGTAGAAATAAAAGTATATTCTGAATAGGGAGTTATAGAGAAAATTCGAAAATAGAAATGTAGAAATAAAAGTATATTCTGAATAGGGAGTTATAGAGAAAATTCGAAAATAGAAATGTAGAAATAAAAGTATATTCTGAATAGGGAGTTATAGAGAAAATTCGAAAATAGAAATGTAGAAATAAAAGTATATTCTGAATAGGGAGTTATAGAGAAAATTCGAAAATAGAAATGTAGAAATAAAAGTATATTCTGAATAGGGAGTTATAGAGAAAATTCGAAAATAGAAATGTAGAAATAAAAGTATATTCTGAATAGGGAGTTATAGAGAAAATTCGAAAATAGAAATGTAGAAATAAAAGTATATTCTGAATAGGGAGTTATAGAGAAAATTCGAAAATAGAAATGTAGAAATAAAAGTATATTCTGAATAGGGAGTTATAGAGAAAATTCGAAAATAGAAATGTAGAAATAAAAGTATATTCTGAATAGGGAGTTATAGAGAAAATTCGAAAATAGAAATGTAGAAATAAAAGTATATTCTGAATAGGGAGTTATAGAGAAAATTCGAAAATAGAAATGTAGAAATAAAAGTATATTCTGAATAGGGAGTTATAGAGAAAATTCGAAAATAGAAATGTAGAAATAAAAGTATATTCTGAATAGGGAGTTATAGAGAAAATTCGAAAATAGAAATGTAGAAATAAAAGTATATTCTGAATAGGGAGTTATAGAGAAAATTCGAAAATAGAAATGTAGAAATAAAAGTATATTCTGAATAGGGAGTTATAGAGAAAATTCGAAAATAGAAATGTAGAAATAAAAGTATATTCTGAATAGGGAGTTATAGAGAAAATTCGAAAATAGAAATGTAGAAATAAAAGTATATTCTGAATAGGGAGTTATAGAGAAAATTCGAAAATAGAAATGTAGAAATAAAAGTATATTCTGAATAGGGAGTTATAGAGAAAATTCGAAAATAGAAATGTAGAAATAAAAGTATATTCTGAATAGGGAGTTATAGAGAAAATTCGAAAATAGAAATGTAGAAATAAAAGTATATTCTGAATAGGGAGTTATAGAGAAAATTCGAAAATAGAAATGTAGAAATAAAAGTATATTCTGAATAGGGAGTTATAGAGAAAATTCGAAAATAGAAATGTAGAAATAAAAGTATATTCTGAATAGGGAGTTATAGAGAAAATTCGAAAATAGAAATGTAGAAATAAAAGTATATTCTGAATAGGGAGTTATAGAGAAAATTCGAAAATAGAAATGTAGAAATAGAAGTATATTCTGAATAGGGAGCTTTATGAAATAGAATTGTTCGAAATTGAGAATAATAGCAATAGAGAATAATCGAAAATACAACAATCGAAATAGAAATACAATCGAAATGTGCATGTTTCGTAACCTATTACATTCGAAATAGGGAACGTTCGAAATAGCGAAAATTCGAAATTGCGAACTTTCGAAATAGCGAAAATTCGCAATTTAGTGGTCGAAATAGAGATTTTCGAAATTGGCATTTTCTAACCGGGGACTGCATACCTCATGGCGGGTCACTGCGCTTTCAACAGATTCGCTACTATATATTGCACCAATCTGAGTTTGCTCTCCTCCTCTCCATGGGGTATATTTACCAAAGTCAATTTTAACAGGCGATTTCACATCGATCAATCTCGTGGCGCTTTGCTGACAATTTTGCCGTGATTTGATGAATCTCCGTCGAGATGCCTCGATTTTTCAAGGGCTAAATCGCTGTGCTTTTCTATAGACAAAACAGAAGCGCAGCATGTCTGGAATGCTAAGCATGGCTGTGCTGATAGAACTACAAGGCTCAGCATTGCTGAGGCTTGTAGTAATATCAGCGTCAGTATGTTAAGCCTTCTAAGCATGCTGCTCTGTATACGGTACCGGAAAAAAAAAATACAGTGTGGAAAAAACATACAGAAATACATGTACATACATGTGTGCCTAAAATAAACATTTTTACTGCATAATAATGCCCCCTGCTCTGTAAAATTACCCCAGGTGGCCACCCTGTTTATTAATAAATGTATTTTAAAGTAATGTGTGTTGCATAAAGTTAATAAAATAATTTCACACTCACACTCACACTTCATTGAAAGCGCCCCACACATAAGGCGCTTTGTTTTTGTGCGATTTGCCGACGATCTAAAGGCGATTTAGTCAAATTGTATTTTTTTAATGTCAAACATCTGGACGATTTCTGTCCAGCGATGTTTGCCAGGTCAATTTTGCAAAAGGCTAAAGTCCCGGGACTTTGCCTTTAGTGGATATGGCGATGGTATAATACAGCTGATGAGCTCCCTCCGTTGGATCCATTGGTGTCACTGTTTGGAGTATCCCTGGAGGAAATGTTCAATATTGTCAACCATAAATATGTTTTTAAACTATCCACATTGGCAAAGGTCATTATTGTCAGATCCTGCATGGCTCCTGATCCCCTACTTTACAGAGGTCTGTGGCTCAAGTAAACGACATTGTTCATCATGAGCAGAATCTGTGTACCCAAAGAAAGGCCTTAAATAAATATTATGTGTGGGAGCGGTTGTTTACCATATTGCTTAATTCCTGGAGAGATGGAATAAATCCAAATGAATTCCAGTCCAATCATAGCAGCAATTACTATTGAGTGACGAGTAGAAGACGTTTGGCCCTTGTGGGATACAGAGATAGGCAATTATTCTTTCTTTATTTCATTGTAACACTATTATTATAGATAATCTTGATATTGTAAGTCTCTTTTAGCAGCAATACTAAGAGAGTGGATTTAATGTTGTAATGGGCAGGGAGGGGGGAGGTGGTTAAAGGTTTCTCAAATTTCTTGTACTATGACTTGTACTCATCTGAGATAATTCCAGTCCAGAGAACGTTATATGTTGTCCATGCGAGATATATTTTCTTAAGTTACGTTCTTATTTTGTTTGTTTTTTTGTTTTAAGTTCAGTATTATATAATCTTAAAACACCCTATTAAAATTGTACTAATTTAATAAAAAAGAAAAAAAAAAGGTTTGCCCAGCCTTAACAACAGCAACAGTAGTTTGAGTAGGTTAGTCACTGATGCTTTCCGTAGTCATACAGGGACCCTGAACACCAGGTGTTGCTGACATTGTTTGACATTTCTTATCCATGGTCATAGTCTTCAGATCCTCGTTGTGCAACTCTTCAAGCCTATATTTGGCATAAAGCACTGCCTTACACTGGCAGCGTTACAAATCACACAATATAAGCCTGCAGGTGCAAACACATCAGGCAACTATTAATTTGGAACACTGTGCCCTTCGTTCAAGCTGCACTAATTTAACATAACCATGCAACACCCCTTACCATGACAAAGAAAAGAACTTATCAGCAACAATCTATAAAGCTAACGATATGGTAAATCGTACCATACTTATTCCAATGTATCTGTCCCTCTTGCATGTCTGATAGACAAAAAATAAAATACCATGTGGAGCACTAGGAAAACCAGGGACCAATCCAATCAAACTGATCTTCTCCAGTTTCTCACAGAGCTTCCCTCTTCTCCACCCACACCCCTGACCACATCTCTGGAGCTAGATACCGAAAAGGCTTCTCATCCTGTTCCACTCACTGGAAATCATGAAATGCCTGTCCAACCTGCCCACAAAGCAAGACATGCTAGAACTGGAGACAAGACTCCAAGACAAACTCAATTCCCAAAATACAGCCATAGATATGTACATCTCAAGTAATCGCACATATGGGGGTTGTAGAATCAGAAGACATTAGATCTTAGAACACCAACACACTCTCACATCCAAGCTGAAAGAAATTGTTGAAAGCCAGGCACCAGCGATCAGAGACATCCTCTACTGCTTGGAATAGTAGTAGAGTACATATCTTCTAGGACCACACTCCTACAGAGACGCCACTTGAAACCACTCACAGACCTGCTTAGGAGCTACCTTTGTCTGGTGGCTAATCTTTCGAACTGGGGATGGCAGAGGTCTTTTGGCTAAGGGCAGTTCTTTAGGTCCTACTCCTTTACCAATATTTATGCGCCAAATACTAAACAAGTTAGTTTAATTAGAATAAGTAGGTATGGGAGGGCGCAACCTATGCAGAGCTGCCTATCACTCCCTCTGAGAGGTGTCACCAATCTTCCAAATCTCCCAAAAGTGAGTAGGGGTTGAGTGAGGATGGGCGCTAGCTACTAATATAGAATAGAACAGTACTTGTAGAATTTAAAGTGCGTGTAATCTCCCTATTTTGCCTAATAATTATAAACAAAAAACTAAAGTTAGGTGATGGTAAATGCTGAAATACAGATCTCTGATATATTAAAATGCGTAGTGTCTACCTATATAGTCTATTAATTCTACAAATTCAGACCTAAAATATAGCTATTATTTCTTAACCATCTTTATAAAGTAAATATGAAAAATATTTAATACCAATACTCCCAATATCAAATACTCTTTCTTAACATAAGACAATCAGCAAATACCAAAATAGACAATAACTTCTTCCACAGTTGTAGACTCAGTCAGGTGCATTCATTCTACAGTCAGGTGCATTAATATTGGCTGATGAGGTTACCCAACGAGGAGATGTAGAGGGAGAAGAGGAGTGGGCCAAAGACAGAGCCCTGGGGGACACCAACAGAGAGCGGAAAGGGAGGGGAGGATGAGCTAGGGGTGGAAACAGAGAAGGTGCGGTCAGAGAGATAGGAGGAACACAAGGAGAGAGCAGTATCAGTGAGACCAAAAGAGCAGAAAAGGATGGTCAAGGGTGTCAAAAGCAGCTGACAGATCAAGAAGGATGAGGATGGAGTAGTGGCCCTTGGATTTGGCAGATAACAGATCACTGGTCACTTTGGTAAGGGCAGTCTCAGTGGAATGGAGTGGCCAGAAACCAGATTGGGGGGAGTCCAGGAGAGAGTTGTCAGTAGCTGATGAGACGTTGGTAGACTAAGCGCTTAAGGAGTTTGGAGGCGAAGGGGAGAAGGGATATAGGTCGGCAGCTGGAGGGGATGTACGGTCCAGATTAGGTTTTTTGAGAATGGGATCGAAAGGGAATGCTTAAAAGAGGTGTTACGGTACCCCGGGCTTACCCCAACAGGGAACCGGAGTGACCAGAGAGAGAGAGAGAGAGAACACGGGTAACGGTACCCCGGGCTTACCCCAACAGGGAACCGGAGTGACCAGAGAGATAGAGAGAGTGAACACGGTACTCACCGGTTTGTAGAGCCTGATTTCCGTCTGAGTATTCGCTAGAGCCCCTGATGGTGGGGTTAGACTGGAGCTGGTGGGACTTCGTCAGGATACGCACCTTTAGAGAAAACCCGGGAGAAGAATAGGAAGAAAAGACAGAGTAAGACAGTTTGGAGGTAAGTAAGAGAGGAGAAGTGGGAGTAGACAGGTCAGTAGAATAAGACCTGTAACAAACAACACTTAACAATGAACACTGACGTGAAGACAAGAGAGGATGACGGGACTGACAAGACTTACTAAACAAACTAGGGCAGTCACACACACACATACACCAGCGGTAACCCCCGAAGGGGTTAACAGAAAACAGACACTCAGGAGAGGCAAGGCAAACACAAATGGTTAAACACACGAAGGTTGGAGAGAGGGTAATGGTACACTAAGGAAAACAGGCAAGGTACTGGGCAGGTATAAAATGGGACACTCAAGAACAATAGAGAAAGAGCACAAGGCAAGGAGAGGCAGAGAAGCAGCAGGCACAGTGACTGGGAAGAAACTATAACCGGCACTGAGCTGCTGCAGGC
>WWET01002101.1:206879-221501 GCA_011038615.1 Limnodynastes dumerilii
GGCGGGCTAGGCGGACATACGCTCCTGTGCGAGCGTATGGCCCCTTCCTTATGCCGGCTGAAGTTAGAGTAACCTTCAGCCGGTGTAAGGAAGGGGCCATACGCCCGCACAGGGGGAGTGTCAAGGTAAGTGAACGCCGTTACACTGTGCTTTAGTAAGCACAGCGCATCGTCGTACCTCTGGATCAGGCCCATCCTGAATAAAAACCTGCTTCAGAGCGCTCTTGACCTCAGACTGTGGCGACAGTTCATCTTTCAGCAGACTTGAATCCGACTGAACATCTCTGGAGAGATCTGAAAATCGCTGTGCACCAACGCTTCCCATCCAACCTGATGGAGTTTTAGAGATGCTGCAAAGAGGAATGGGCGAAACTTCTCAAAGATAGGTGTGCCAAGCCTGTGGCATCATATTCAAAAAGACTTGAGGCTGTAATTGCTGCCAAAGGTGCGTCAAAAAAGTATTGAGCAAAGGCTGTGAATACTTATGTACACGTGATTTCTTTGTTTTTTGATTTTTTATAAATTTGCAAAAATCTCCCAAAAACTTTTTCACGTTGTCATTATGGTGTATTGTGTGTAGAATTTTGAGGGGAAAAAAGAATTGATTCCATTTTGGAATAAGGCTGCAACATAACAAAATGTGGAAAAAGTGAAGCGCTGTACTTTCCGGATGCACTGTACTAGATATTTTTGCTAGGCTATTTGAGTTATGATCACTTCCCCCCTCTATGGCTGAAGCTCTAATTGTCGTTATTCACAAGCCCGGTAAGGACCTATTGCTCCTTGAATCGTACAGACCAATATCCATACTGACCACTGATATTAAGGTTCTGGCCAATTTACTTTCTACAGGCTAAACCGGGTACTCTCGTTGATTGTTCACTCGGACCAAACCAGCTTCATGCCTGGTAAGTCTACTTTTTCCGGCGTCTTCTTACTCAGATTCAGGTACCTCATGAAACCGGGGGAGAGGCCGTGGTGGATGCCGCCAAAGCTTTCAACTTGGTGGAGTGGGGATATCTATGGAAAGTACTGCAGAGGTTTGGATTTGGTCCTAATTTTGTTTCTTGGGTGAAACTTTTGTACTCCTTGCCTGTCACTAGGGTACGTGTCAAGGGTTACATTACTAAACCTTTTACCCTGGGTCGTGGCAGGAGGCAGGGATGTCCCCTCTCTCCGGCTCTCTTCGCCCTCGCAATTGAGCCGCTGGCATGTGTCATCAGAGCTGACCCTAATATCCATGGGTTACCTGCTGGGGAGGGTGTGGATAAGATTGCAATGTATTGCTTATTTTTACCAACCATTATCCTAGGCAATTTCAACATTCCCAACAATCCTCCTTCTCGTGATGCATCCAAGCTTTTCTCTTTAACCTTGTCTCTTGGCCAATAGATTGTTTCTTCTACTCATAAGGATGACAATTGCATTGATATTGTATTCTCAAAACTATGCTCAGTCACTAATCTTAAAAACTCTCCTCGCCCTATCTCAGACCATCATCTTATCACTTGCAAACGCTCCCACACAAATTCAAGCTCTAAACTTTATAATTCTGCAATAGCTTCTCATAACCGAAGAAATCTTAATGTCATTAATTTTGACCAACTTTCTCAATCTATGCAACAACTTTTATCCCCAGTCTCTAACTTCCACTCTCCTGATTTAGCAGCTTCTCACCTAAACCAAACCCTAACAACTGTCCAAGTCGCTCCAGCTACACCTCATGTACCAAGGCGACTTCAATATCAGCCATGGCACACTAATGACACATGAAACTTAAAAAAAACAAAGCAGAACATCTCTGGCACAAATCTCACTCTCCCGATGACTTTTTATGACTTATACAAACACTTATCACACTTTTAATATCTCATTTCTACACAGGCTTCTAACCCCAAGCGCCTCTTTCGTACATTTAACTCTCATGTGCACAATCCATCAACCTCCATCACTGCCCAAGATCTTGCAATGTACTTTAAGGACAAGATAAGACAGGAATTATTCTCCTTTTCCTCATCTACCAACACACTCTTCCTACACCCTGACACTATGGACACATATACGAGTGAGTTCGGTACGGACAGATCCGCACCTAACTCACCCGTCCTGACTCTATCCCGCCTCCCCAGAATTAGGTACCTTATGGCACTTACGAGTGCCATAGGGTTATCTTATCTAACCGTGCAGAGTTTTCTTCTTAAGAAGGAAACTCTCTCCCCGCCTTCCCTGGCTAATCTAAATCCCTCCCCCTCCCGCTTTTACCTAAGCACACCCCGAGGCGGCATTATGCCACCTCTTTCTAATTAAACTACTCCGAATAGTCTTTAAAGACTGCACAGAGGCAATATACGTACCTAACTGGTAAATAGATTGCGTATATGACCTACTACGCATGTGCAGTAGGTCATTTACTAAATATTCGCAACTAAGAAGCTTCTGCTTCTTAGGTGTGAATATGGTCCTATGTCCTCATTCCATCTTACAAATGAAGAGGAAGTATCTGCTCTTTTCTTATCTTCCTACTCTATTACCTACCCTCTTTTTCCAGTACCCTCACAAGTCTGTCAATGTCTGTAATCTCTCTCTTAAGATTGGTATCTTCTCCTCTTTATTTAAGTATGCACTGATTACTCCAATTCTAAAAAAAAACTAAACTCAGACCCAAACTCTCCCTCAAATTATCGTCCCATTTCCCAGCTGCCATGCCCATCAAAGCTGCTTGAAAGACATTCCTGCACTTGCCTAACTCACTTATTTTCCTTACACAGTCCTCTAAATCCTCTCCAGTCAGACTTTTGTTCTCAACATTCCACCAAGACGGCACTGACCAAGGTGGTCAATGATTTAATCACTGCTAAATCTAAAGGTCAGTACTTTCTTCTAATTCTCCTGGATCTTTCTGCTGCTTTTGACACAGTTGACTACTCTCTTCTCATACAAATCACAAGGGGCCTGATCCAGACCTACGCTGAGATGCGGTTTTATTCTGTAGCAAATAGCAATGTTTCCTCTTCTGTGCATGCGTGCTTTCTTTAGTATGGACGGCCGACCAATCCAGACCTAAGTAAGAGTGTAAATACTATCTTTTTACATAAGGGGAGTTTACTTTGTATAGAGAGGGAGTTTCTAGTTATGTTAATGACCAAAGTGGGCATGATTGCGTTTTAATGGTCGATCTACAGTTACAGTTATGCAATCGGAATCCTCGTGTACGGTTATGCAATCGTAAAGAGTATGTAACAAGAACGTACCTAGAGTAGGATTTTGTAAGCTTACAGAAGAACGGCAACAATACTAAATAGCGTACATACGGATTTAAGTCTTTATATGTTTCATGCATACATTCTGCTATTTTTCCAGCCAATCAATTAGCTGCTGCACCAGCTGCAGATGGTTAACAATTAGTTGTAGCTCTCCTTTATAAGTAGAGAAAGACTAGCAGTAATTTGGGTTGTTTTTCACTAGCCTTTTTGACTGGTAATTTTGTGGCCCTTACAGTTTTTGTGGATCTGTGTGCACTTTTTTGTTGTCATTTGAAGGTAAGTAAGAAAGTTCTTGATAAATTGTCTATGTTATGTGTTTTTATGATATGTAGCAGAATTATGTTTTAAATATGTATCCTTTTATTTCAGAACATGTGTTCATTTTAATTACGATGTTCACATAAATATTTGTTT
Source organism: Limnodynastes dumerilii (assembly GCA_011038615.1). NCBI lineage: Eukaryota > Metazoa > Chordata > Amphibia > Anura > Limnodynastidae > Limnodynastes > Limnodynastes dumerilii. Next base: position 210,556 of record WWET01002101.1, read on the forward strand.
TTGGTAACCCTGGGCCGTATTCAGAACTCCAGCCTCATTGCATATAAGGCCGGAGGTTTCCGCTATGATGTACTGCGCATGCGCAGTAATTCTGAAACATAATTTACGTTGCATGTTGCAATGTAGATTGCGTATACACGGTCTTTAAAATGCAATGTAGATTACGTTTTAGAATTACTGCGCATGCGCAGTACATCATAGCGGAAACCGCCGGCCTTATATGCAATGAGGCTGGAGTTCTGAATACAGACCTCTATATTTATTTTTAATTTTATTCAGATGGTGTAGTAAGTTTGCTTTTTAACATGTTTGTTATTTGTTCTCACATTACTGTGCGTGTGTGTGTGTTGACTCACCCTTCAATGTATCCTTAGATGTTTTTATGTAAATGAAAAATGCTTGATGTTAAACCCTTTCACACTCGCCTGAAGTTCAGCTGCTTCAAACCAGCCATAACACGGTTAACACACAGCAGCCTAACTTAATTACTCCCCACCTGAGATGGTCTGGTTCTATCTCTCCCTACTACTGGACTCTCTGATTATTTAAGGCTGCTGCTGGATACTCACCTGTGTCCTTCCCAGTGACTACTCCTGGATACTCACCTGTGTCCTTCCTAGTCTTTCCTCGTGTATCCTGCCTGGTTTCTGGATCCTAGTGTGTCCTTTGTTCCTGCTGTGCCATCGCGGTCCCCTCTGGCTAAAGTGTGTCTGCAGAAAACATCCTCAATGGTGAGCTACTCTGAAAGTACTACTCCACTCACATTGCTTCCTGTAACTCCTGCCTACTATCCTGGGCTGTGAAGCGTTAAGCTGCCATAGTGTCTTCAGCTACCATTTGCTCCAGTGAGTCATCGTGTGAGTACTACTACGCTCAGCCTAAACATTCTGCTGCAACACCATTCCACTGTACCTATGCCATCCGCTTCCTGAGCCACTACTTGTGCCTGCAGTGTCCTTCTACACCTGTGATCCTTCCAAGCAAGAACCACTATGCTCATCCTCTCCATCTTCTGGGACGCCTCTCTGCTCCACCTGCATCTCTGCTGCCTACCACAGCTAACTCGTGTCTGCAGAAACCATCCTCGCTGGTGAGCTACTCCGAAAGTACTACTACACTCACATTGCTTTCTGTGACTCCGGCCTACTAATCCTGGGCTGTGCGGCGCTAAGCTGCCATAGTCTTCAGCTACCATCTGCTCCAGTGAGACATCGTGTGAGTACTACTACACCCAGCCTAAACAGTCTGCCGCAACACCATTCCACTGTACCTGTGCCATCCGCTTCCTGAGCTGCTACGTCGTGCACCTCCTTTGCTCCTTGGATGCCAATCTGTTACTGAACCATCTCTGCTGCATTCCACAGCTAACAGTCTCCACAGATACCGTGTCCACCTGTGAGCCAACCTGCATGTGAGTAATAATATCTCCAGCCTATTATTGCTTATTCACTCTGTACTACAGTGACTGTGTTGGTGCACTACTGCACCCAGCCTGCCTCATTGCACGGAGCTCCTTAAACTTTTTTTTCTGGTGCACTACTGCACCCAGTCTGCCTCGCTGCACGGAGCTCATTGATATTTGTTCTCTGGTGCACTACTGTACCCAGCCTGCCTCGCTGCACCGAGCTCATTGAACTTTGTTCTCTGGTGCACCACTTAGCCTGCCCCGCTACACGGAGCACAATTGAACTTTCTTCTCTGGTGCCCTACTGCACCCAGCCAGTCATTCCCACCAGTCCAACTACACCAATCCACTACCCTCCCAATGGTCATTGGTCCTGCTATGGATTGTTAACTGTACATTCTGTAATAAACTTATTATACTTTTACTTACTACTTTTAGTTGTTGATGAGCAAGCCCTACATTAAGGCCGCCAGCCTTCGATACCGTAGCCCAGATACCAGGGTACCTAAGGTTGAATACCAGACCCCAGAATTCTTGACAGTGGTTGGCAAGCATCTGGGCAGCAGCCATAATGATTTTGTGATGCGGCAATGATATGGCAAAGATTAGAGGAGAGACATGCTAACGTTGGTAGTGATGCGTGGCTCTTAGGTATGTAAATGTGACTTTGATCTTTTCACCTGTTGTGGCCTGTCTGTATGACAGTGTGCTAATGTTTTTTTTTGTCCTTTTATCAAAGGTGACAGTGCGTATACTCAGAGGCTCTTTCTCCTGACGCCCATGTTTAACCCCAGCACAGATCGCGAGATTGCGTATCGCACGTACGGCCACCAGGCAGGTCATCGAACGCAAATTTGGCCTGTTAAAATCTAGGTTCTGGTGTCTGGACTGGTTTGGGGGAGCCCTTATGTATGCTCCCGGGAAGGTAAGTGAGATCGTTGTTCTGTGTTGTATTTTTCACATCGCGGTGAGACATGGGATACCTTTTGAGATTGTGGCTGACGCAGACATAGACTCCTCTGCCGGAACATCAGTTGCGTAACATCGCCTCTTCCCAGTCTGGATCAGAGTTCCGGCACAATGTCATCCGGACATATTTTTAAGGTGTGTACAATATTATTTTGTGGATAAATGTTTTGTGGAACCACTAATTAAAATAACAAAAAAATATAACCCTTACTTGATATGCCAATTGTTGTAAAGCATTATAAGCTCATTAAAAATTATACCTACACAAATTGCCCACACAAAAAAAAAAATGTGACCAAGGCCTTGATATGTTTCTTAATACATTTTTTTTTTTTTGGAAACGTGAAGATCAACATGTTATTCGTCTGTCAATCATTAAATAGTTGTTTAAACCAAAAACAAAAAAAACAAAATAATGTTGAAAATGTTTTATACATGTTTCTATACATGTTGCCATGTGACGTATTTATTTTTTGGAGCCGTTTTTTTTTAACTCCTTTGCTTTCTTTGGCCACACTCTGCTCTTTGTTTTTTAGGTGGAGGGCCTGTTTCTTCACCTGATATCCGGGGTGCTGGAATGAGTTAATACCCTTTTTGCTGGAGTGGTAAGTGTGGAAGATTCTTCTGTTGCTGGTTGTTTTTTTTCAGGAACTTGTGTCCCTTAAGTGGATGGCACACACTCCTATGTTGTGTCTGTTTTCCGTATTGCCCACTGCATGTAGCTGATACTTTGGTTAACAAATTTGAGCATTATTGTCTCCACTCTGTTCTATGAAATTGTCCATTTGTTCACTCATGTGTTTGAGAATGTTTGTTTGTGCTTCTGTGGCTTCATAATTTCTATCTAATTTAGCCTGTATTGATTTCATAGTAGCGTGATGTTGTAGAGCTGTTGGAGCAGACATTGAAATATTGGTTGTTGTTTGCTCCACAGCTTCAGCTTCGTGTGTTGGTGCAGGGTCCTCCTGTGGATCCAAATCCGATACTGATGAACTCTCTGGTATCACATGGTGCTCCATTTCTAGAGGATCTGTGTGTGGTAAGAATTTAAAGTTACATGTCTTTTCATGTTACAATTGATAACTGTTTTTAATTTTACAGACAAGATTAATTATTTTATTATGATAGCAATCCCAAGTAATCAATGCTCACACACTTTTGCAAAGTATAATGTACTTGTTTTTGACAACCAAAAATGGGTTCCATTACCGGGTGAGTCTGAATGTTCCTCACCCACCACAGGTTGGAGTAATCTGGGTGGCGGACCATCCATCATGTCCATATCTCCTACACCTTCCACATCTGCCTGGCTCACAACTCTCAAGGCCATTCTTTCAACTTTGGCAAGTTGCAGGGAATCTGGTAATGGCCCTGCCCCTGTTGTTCACTCATGTTTGGCCTTTTCTGCAAAAAAAATTTTAATGGCCTGTTTTAGATCTGACTATCTATTTCAAAGAAAAAAATGAAAATTATGTGTTTTTAAAATTACATCAAAACATATTTTGGTAAGTTATGATCACAAAATTGATTGTTTTTGTATGTTTAATTTTATGGTACACAATTTTTAACAAACCAAAAAAACAAAACTCTATTTTAACTGTTAGTAGATTGTGCCCACAGATTACACAGCCTTTACATAAGTAAAGCATTCATACAAGCAATTAATGTTCTCTAAAAATATGTATAGATATTTTTAAATTCATCATTTTCATACATTATCACACAAGGTTTTTTTTAATTGACTTACCTTTTCTTTAAATGTTTCAAAGTTCTCATCATGCAATCAGGGTTTTGGGATTTAGAATATGCTAGGAATTCATCATAAATTTTGTTCCAAACTTGTGGCCTGAGGTGTCCTGCAATTTCTACATCATTAATATACAGTTTAGCCAATATGTTATTCACTAGATGGATGACCTCTTGAGGTGTGAAATAAGGACTTCTTGATTTGCCCTTTGGTCCCATGTTAGCAGTGTATGTGGCAACCTGTCTTAAAATCAGTCTAAGGAATTGTCGTTCCGGGTAGGCGTAGTTTTATTTCCCGCCATGAGCGTGCGTTTTTTCTAACTTTGCATATGTCCGTAAAAGGCGTGCTTACGTAATGCTTTGATGTTGTGAAAATACCTTCCTATATCCCACAACTATCACAACCGTACAAATAGTCTCAGAAGGAAGTCCACTGAAGCCACCTTAGTTGTTCTCCCTCATATATCCCAACAATAACAATAAACCATAAAAGACTGTCTATGTTCCTGCTCACCAGTATCCTTCTTTCCTTGATACCCCTGAAGTCTGTACAGTCGCTCCTTTTTCAGTCTTTCTATGAGGATCTTCCAATACTCTTCCTATGTTCATATATGTGCCTTATATTCAGATTTTAGGCACTATTCTCCAAAAGTCCCCTCAAATGATGGGTAATTCTTGATCTTCCTGTGCATCAATATTGAGTCTTCGGTTTTCTTCCCTCAAAGGTTCCTTTTTCTACGTTCTCCTCAAAGGGAAAGCATGTAGTGAACAAGAAAAAGAGACAATATGAAGTCTGTCAGGATTCTGACGTCACGCTGTCCCCTCTCCCAACTCCTTACACTATGTGTGTCTTGGTTCTCAGCTTTAAATATGTTCCCTTTAATCAACTTCACTTCCTGCTGTCTCCAACAGCAACCACCTCATCTCTCCCACGTCGCCGAAAAAAAGAACAAAAGACAACACCTAGTGTAGCCAGCCACTATCAATGGTAAATAATGGAATAAGTAATGCACTTACACTCTATTCCTCTTTAATTTGTGCAGTGAATGGTCTCAATCCCAGTGTCTGGATCCTCTCCTCCTCTCTACAATCACAAGCACCCAAAAACAATGACAGAGGGAAAGACTAGTGCAGACGGTAAATTCATAGGTAAGTATATTCAAAATTATTGCACTTACGTTGTTCTCCTCTTGTAATTTTTCTTTACTAATTGTCTTTTTTTTCTTTGCAGGAATTATACCAATTTGAACAGCTGTTATAATTCAGTCCCTTGCAGCTATACTGCTACAAATATCAAAGACTCCTACTGATGTTTCCACAATTTATTTTTCCAATAAAATTTAAAACATTGATTTAAACAACAAAAAACTTCATAAAAACAATTCTCCAATCATTTCACCCCCGCAGGTGGGGAATGGGAAAAAACCCTTATCTACCAACCCACTCCCGTTACCCTATCCTCTTAGATGGATAGCGCCTGTAGTCCACAGTAACAGAAATAAAGGGGCCCCTTTCCTGTACTCTGGTCAGGTGAGAGAAGAGTGAGAAACAAGGAAAAGTTTAAGCAGTCTGCAATATCACGAACCGCAACCACCGACGCGTTTCAAGCCGCTAAGTGCTCTTTCTCAAGGTGTATTGGAAGATCCTCATAGAAAGACTGCAAAAGGAGCGACTGTACAGACTTCAGGGGTATCAAGGAAAGAAGGATACTGGTGAGCAGGAACATAGACAGTCGTTTATGGTTTATTGTTATTGTGTTACGACACCACTGGGTGTCTGGGTATTTATGGTACCCCGGGATTACCTTGGCTAAGTACCGGGGTGACCTAAGACAAGAGAGAGAGGAAACGGGTCACTCACCAATATGTAGAGCCTGCGTCCGTCTGAGTATTCGCTAGAGCACCTGATGGTGGGGATAGACTGGAGCTGGTAAAACTTCTTCAGGATACACACCTTAGAGGTAACCCGGAGGAGGAAATGGGGCCAAGAGGGAATGGATGAGAGGAAGCAGGTAAGTGGGTGTAGCAGTAACCAGGATGGGGCACTCAAGTAAGCAACAGAAAACAATGAGAAGATAAGAGAGGAGAGATAAGTCAGACGCTATAACCGGCGGGAAACTGATGTGCCCGCAGGTCTATTTACAGGGGAGGCTGGCCAATGAGGAAATAGCACAAGGACCAGCCTCCAGCAGCACTTGGGCACAGTTATTCCTGGTAACAGAGTGATCGGACCAATTGCTATACTGAGCCGCAAGACAGGAGGAAGTAGCGTTCTGGTTGCTGGGTAACCAGAACGCACGGCAGGACTGCACGCCGGGAGGCTGGGGAGAGCAAAAGCACATGGCTAATTTGCATGCCGTCCGTTTACATGACGGCATGCAGTGGGAGAGCGTCGGGCCCAGAGAAGATGGCACCGGAGGAACGGGGGAAGGTAAAAGCATACAGCGGCACGTGACAGTACCCCCCCCCCCTTGACGAGGGGCCAAGGAGCCCCTAGGAGCAGGTTTGTGGGAAAATTTCTTGTGAAATCCTTTAATGAGGTTTTGTGCATGGACATCTTTGTTAAGAACCCATTCCCTCTCTTCTGGTGCCGTAGCCCTTCCAGTGGATGAGATAGAAAAGACGACCCCGAATTCTTTTGGAGTCGAGGATGGACTCGACTAGAAACTCTTCCTGGCCATTGATGAGTATCAGAGGGGGTCGTGAGTTGGAAAGCCCAGGGAATTTTTTTGAGGTTCGAAAAGGCTTCAGCAATGAGGAGTGAAAAGTGTTATGAACTTTGAGTCTGTTCGGAAGTTTCAATTTAAAGGCTACAGGATTGACTTTCTGAGTGATCAGGAAAGGACCAATGAAGCGTGGCCCTAATTTCTTGGATTGTTGAGGAATACGGAGGTTCTTGGTAAAGAACCACACCTTGTCCCCCACCTGGAATTGGCATTTGAGTTTGCGGCGGTCCACCCTATATTTAGTCCGCAGAACCGTTTGACACAGGGAAGACCTGACTTTTTCCCATGTGGATTTGAAATTTTTAGCAGTTTCTCGAATTTCAGGGCAAGAAGATGTGTTGTCCAGAAGAAGGGAACCTGCCCGGGGATGATAACCGTAGACGCAAAAAAAGGGGAAGTTCTGGTGGCAGAATGGAGTTATTGTAGGAGAATTCCGCCCATGGTAAATTGGATGCCCAGTCATCTTGCAGTCAAGAAGAATAACAACGAAGATACTGTTCTAACACCTGGTTGACCCGCTCAGTCTGTCCGTTGCTTTGGGGGTGGTACCCTGATGAAAGACTGATGTTAATCCCGAGCATTTTACAAAAAGATCTCCAGAATAATGCCACAAATTGAGAACCTCGGTCGGACACGATATCATTGGGTAGCCCATGGAGATGGAAGATGTGTTGAATAAAAAGATAAGCCAATGTTTTGGCACATGGTAATCCTTGCAGTGGTATAAAATGAGCCATTTTGCTAAAACGGTCAATGACGACCCAAATGGTAGTACACTCATTGGATGTGGGAAGGTCAGTAATAAAGTCCATGGAAAGGTTGGTCCAAGGGTGTTTAGGGATGGATAAAGGCAGAAGAGTACCAATAGGTGCTGACCTAGGAGTTTTGTTGATTGCACATACAGAACAGGAAGCGACAAATTCTTCATTGTCTGGAAGCATGGAAGGCCACCAAACAGTTCTAGAAAGAAGTTCCAGAGTCTTCCTTACTCCTGGATGTTCTGCTGATCTGTTAGTGTGACATTCCAAAATGACTGGTTTCCTGAGATGAGAGGGAACAAAGAGTCGATGGGTGGGTTTTTGAGGAGGGGCTTGCTCTTGCACCTGTTGTAACTGGAACATTAAATCTTGTGTGAGGCCAGCAATGATGGAGGAGTGTGGTACAATGGATAGAGGAGGAGAAGAAGATGAAGAAAGGAGTGCGAGAGAGCATCCGCTTTTTTATTCAATGATCCTGGTCTGTAGGTGATAGAAAAGTGGAAACGAGTAAAAAATAAGGCCCATCTGGCCTGCCTAGGGTTCAGTCTTTTAGCTGACTCGATGAATGCCAAATTCTTGTGATCGGTTAATACCGTAATTTTGTGGGCCGCTCCTTCCAGCCAATGCCTCCATTCTTCGAAAGCCAATTTAATGGCCAAAAGCTCTCTATTTCCCACATCATAATTTCTTTCAGCGCTTGAGGAATTTTTTAGAAAAAAAGGCACATGGATGTAGTCTAGAGTCAGAGGGATCTTCCTGAGAAAGGACAGCGCCCGCTCTGACGTCAGAGGTGTCGACTTCGACTACAAAGGACAATTCCGGTCTAGGATGTCTCAGGATGGGAGCTGAGGTGAAGGCTTTCTTGAGATTTTTGTTATTATTATTTTTATTAACAGTCAAGGCAAAGCACAGTGATTATTTGATGACAGTGTAACAAATGAAATTTTCAACATCAACACCGAAGCCTCTATACAAAATATAGAACAGTAGGTCTTAAATTACTTCAGTGGTCAAAGCTAGCAACTGTCAGTTCAACATAAAATGGTTTACATTTTCCAGTTACATGAAATGTGAGGTTGTGCCGCACGGGTGAACATTTACTCATTCCAAAACCAGAGCTGGAATCCACACATCCGGTGGTCCGGAGGTGTCACAATTGTTCAAGTAGCATGGCATTATAACTGTATTGGGTTTTCCCCCATTGAACGCTTGGGTAACATACCACTTTGTCTCTGCAAAACAACTATGTATTTTTTCCTTAGTGGATCTTGGAAGGGAATTTATATATTTTTGCCAGCTATTGAAAGACTCTTCTACCTTCATTTCTCATGTCAGGGAGGACTCTAACCAGTCCATTCTAAATAAGTGGAACAACTTTTCCTAAAATAGAGGTAATGGTGGTGTGCCTGAATGGTTCCACACCTGTAGGATTGTTTTTTTAGCGACAGCACTTACTGCAAGCAACATTTTTTAGTACCTCTTGAAAGATTAGGTTTTTAAGGTATAATACCCAAGATAGCCCACTCCGGGTTAAAAGGGACAGTGGAGACAACGTTTTCAAGCACAAACTGTCTAACCCTCAGCCAGAAACAACGTACCAATGGACAATTCCATAAACAATGGAACAAGTCCGCACCCATGTGGCCACAGCGTGCACAGGAATTTGAAGTAGTAGACCCCATTAGCATATACCGGTGTGGTGTAAGGTAGGTATGGTGAAAGACATTTAAGAACAACTCCCGATACCTGCTTGCTGGGAAATACTCGCAGGAAATTGACAATGCCTTAAGGAGCTCCTCTATAGTTAGAATGGGAAAATGTAATAACCATTGTGAAATACCTGTATGAAGGGAATTATAGTCGGCTTCTTCCCGAAGATTATAGTATAATGTAATAGCCTTATGTTGATGAAGTGGAGTGGAGAGAAGTGAGTCCAACCGATTATACCAGTCCAAATCCCCAAGTTGATCTAGAATAGATTCTATATAATGCTGGACTTGGAAATACGCAAAGGGAAAATCCCTTAAGAACCCAAATCTCTCCACTGCCTGTTGAAATGTTAAGGGTTTTTTCCCTTGTTTGTTTATCAAACATGCAATGGTGTGAATCCCCTCCCGTTTCCACAGTGCAAAAGGAAAAGTTGCATTTCCCCGTTGAAATCCTGGGTTGCGTAATATAGGTAGGTGTAGTGAAGTGTGGGAATTTAAATGGCTGTGATGCCGCAGAATGTGCCATAATCTGCGTGTGGACTCTTAACAGTGGATTATCCTTATGTTGCAAGGGGATTTCTGAGTCACACAAATGCAGGTATCACGGCCTTGGTAGTTTCGGGGGCAACTGTGGGTTGGAGAGAGGGCGGAGTCGGGTAGATATCCGGGACTGGACTGCAGGACTGGATTGCAGGACTGGACTGCAGGACTGGATAGCAGACTGCAGGACTGGATTGCAGGACTGGACTGCAGGACTGGACTGCAGGACTGGATTGCAGGACTGGATTGCAGGACTGGACTGCAGGACTGGATTGCAGACTGAACTGCAGGACAGGACTTGCAGGACTGGATAGCAGACTAAACTGCAGGACTGGATTGCAGGACTGGACTGCAGGACTGGATTGCAGGACTGGACTGCAGGACTGGATTGCAGGACTGGACTGCAGGACTGGATTGCAGGACTGGACTGCAGGACTGGATTGCAGGACTGGACTGCAGGACTGGATTGCAGGACTGGACTGCAGGACTGGATTGCAGGACTGGACTGCAGGACTGGATTGCAGGACTGGACTGCAGGACTGGATTGCAGGACTGGACTGCAGGACTGGATTGCAGGACTGGATTGCAGGACTGGATTGCAGGACTGGATTGCAGGACTGGATTGCAGGACTGGATTGCAGGACTGGATTGCAGGACTGGATTGCAGGACTGGATTGCAGGACTGGATTGCAGGACTGGATTGCAGGACTGGATTGCAGGACTGGATTGCAGGACTGGATTGCAGGACTGGATTGCAGGACTGGATTGCAGGACTGGATTGCAGGACTGGATTGCAGGACTGGATTGCAGGACTGGACTGCAGGACTGGATAGCAGACTAGACTGCAGGACTGGATTGCAGGACTGGACTGCAGGACTGGATAGCAGACTAGACTGCAGGACTGGATTGCAGGACTGGACTGCAGGACTGGATAGCAGACTAGACTGCAGGACTGGATTGCAGGACTGGACTGCAGGACTGGATAGCAGACTAGACTGCAGGACTGGATTGCAGGACTGGACTGCAGGACTGGATAGCAGACTAGACTGCAGGACTGGATTGCAGGACTGGACTGCAGGACTGGATAGCAGACT
>WWET01002101.1:240227-254227 GCA_011038615.1 Limnodynastes dumerilii
ATATATAATGTAGGTAGACAAGAAATATGTACCTTTTGAAAACCGTGAAAAGCAATCCATGTGTGAAAGTAATTCATTAAAAAGCGTATAAGATGACGAAAACAATTCCACATAGAGGCAGTTCTGTTAGTACTCTGATAAATGATAGAGACCCCCTGTTAACGTGAACCAAGTACGCAATGGAACTATTTTTTGCCCTCCCCCATCGGCGGAGGGACATCTTTCACCTCGTTGTGCTTCCTGCGGCCTCGTTCTCTGTCGGTTGGTTTTTCTCGCTCCGCCTCCCTCACGGATTGTTCACCCGGTATTACCGGGTTTCTGCATTCTCTGTGTGTTGCTTGTTCGGCGATCTCTTCTCTGTCCGGGATAGTTTCCCGGCGAGATGGAGTTTGTGCCACCTCCGGAGTGTCCGGTGTTTGAGCCTAGCCGTGAGGAATTTGCTGACCCTTTTGCGTTTATAAGCAAGATACGACCGATTGCGGAGCGCACGGGCATCTGCAAGGTCCGGCCGCCGCCGGTGAGTATGTGGAAGTACCGACTACACTCGTGGAGTAGACCATTTAATTAGTCTCTGGCTTCCTCTCTTAGCTGCTCATACACGTAGCTTGGTATCGGTAAGGTCTTATAAAAACGAATTGTGAGGCCTCTAAGGTGTCAAATCCTTTGATCACTTTGAAGAAAGAGACATCGAGCTTGTTTTAGATAAAGCAGTCCAAGTTAGTGTATTGTGGGGTGCTGAGTAACTCCACACCTGACCTAGATGTCCAGATTCCCACAGAATAGAAGGTTGAAGTGTAAACTCCCGGAAGTATATTTTTGCGTGTGTTATGATTATTGTCTATAAACGGTCTTAGAAAAACAGTTTTCCGGGGTAGCGAGAGCTTTGGGGGCCTACAGGAAGTATTCAATATGGCGCCCGAGACCCCAATCCTTTGTGTGTGCAAATGGAGGGGGAGGGGGGGGGGTACCGTATGAAAACATGACACCACAGAGGTTGGCACAACATGACATCAATAGCCCCCATCAGCATAATAACCCGTGAGAAAATGCTTATTTTATGACGCCTATTACAATCTAAAGTAGTCTTAACTGGATTCATGCACATTTGAAACAAAGGTATAAGTAAGTGTGTCAAGGAAAGTGACTGATTTAAAAATGTCAACTATTGCCCCCAACCTATAATGAATGGGACAGAGTTGGTGCTGGATGATGGAAAACATGGTGGCACACACAATGGAGCAGTGTTTATTTTTCCATGTTACCATTATTAAAGGTTGATTGCTATATTGCTACTAATCACTTTCAAGTTATATAGCTTCAAAAATATGCCAAGGTACTACGGCTTCAATCAAAGTAATTTTTTTTATACTTGATCTGTATTGTTGAGAATGAACAAAGAGGCTGTAAGGAGGACATTTGTCTTTTAAGAGAAGGAAGGCATTTATAGGTTGGGAATGGAGAATGGTCTCCTGTTGCTGTTATAATAGAGAGTAATGGAGACATGGAAGAAGCCTCAAGGGTTGCTTGTCACTGTTAACCAACATAAGAATGCACTTTTCAAATAATATCAAATAATAGGCACAAATTAAAATAGAAATCACATTAGTATATCAGTTCTAGTATCACCCAGACATTGTATTTGTGCTATGTAAACCAGTGGTTCCAATTGTTTTAAATGTAAATTTTTTTAATAGTTTATATTGGTTCCAACATAAAGCACCTTAAACAATGATCACAATGCCTCAAATCTGCTTTCGATAACATTTCCCATATCAGATGCTGCTTTGATAGTATTCACTTTTGATTATAATTCCATTTTTTTTTTATACATCCTATTGGGTGTATTAACTTTTGATATAAGGAAATCCTGTTTTTTGTTTTTTTTTATAAATCTCTTTACAAAAGCAATAGCCAGTTCATGTCACAAAGACTTTAGTCAGTTTGTAATACAAACAAAATATTTGTTGCTGTATTTGTTTTTTTTTTTAAACCATTATAATAATCTTACACAAGTACATTTATAACTATTGTGAATGTAACTATTGGTTTATGTCCTATAATGCAAAGATTATTTAAATTCTGAACTTTCATAATAACAAATGTCTCTAATTTTATTCTAAATAGTTTTTTTCCTAAATAAAAAATACAATTGAGAATTGTCCTGGATATGTTTAGTGTTTTTAGGAGATTTTGGGGCTGATCCAGAGTGGCACTTAACATCTTGTTTTTAAGTGTAGAATTGAGCAAAACAATGTTGCAATGTGGTTGTTGCTAATACATTTCAATAATTTTGTATGCAGGAAAAAATGCTTTGCTTTTGCACATATAACTCAAATACAGCTACATAGATTAATGCTTAATCTATAAATGAGTATAGCTAGGAAACTGCACCTCTCAACAATAATTCGGTTCTTGCAGTTTTAATTTGCCTTCGTCTGCAGTTCAATATGGTTTGGCTCAGGTCTATTCTTGCACCTGTTTTACTCTTACTACCAAACATTGGATTAGCCCCTTTGTGTGGGAGGGATAGAAATGCATCATCAGCACAGGATTAGAGCTGCTAATATTGCCATTGTAGTGAGATTAAAGTTGGTTGTCTGTTGCTTTTTCCTTTTTATTAGTCTAGATTAAGTGGTAATCTAATTGGGTAATCAAACCCTGGCCTACTTGAAGTATGGGGTGTAGGTATACTGTGTCCTGTTTTTGTCTTTTTTTTTTGTCTCTCATTCTCCTCCATTTTTCACATTCACTGCCATCCACCATTTCATAGCCACACATACAAGCTTTAAGCAGCTATAGCCACTGCACTTTAAGTAAATTTTCTTTAAATGACGAAGCTATCACCTCCTAAAAATATGTTGTTAGAATGTGTAGAATAAATGGATCTTTCAGCTTAAAGCCATAGCTGGTCTTAATTGTTTTGTTACAGAGAGAAACTATGTTGATTAACTTTGAATATGTTTTCATAGTTTACTTTTGTAATGCAATATTAATGGTTCTTTTAACACACAAACTGGTTAGAAAAGACAGAAATAAGACACTTAAGATGTCTGCATATACGTTTATTGTGGAATGTAACTGTTTCCTTTGAATCCTTAAAACATTTAGGGCCTGATTCAGACTTAAGTAGAAAAATAAGAGAGGAAAGTTACACCTGGGTAAAACCATGTTGATTTCAGGGGGGGTTAAGTTAATTGTATTCTTTGCATGCAGAGATATGTCTTTGACTTGCTTACTGCACACAGATACTAACTAACTTTACTTTTATATTATTATTTAGACCTGGGCTGGGAAACGACACCACTCAACTCTAATACTGTTTGCAACAGATGAAATATGACTCCCTTGAAATCAGCATGGTTTAGCCCAGGAGTAACTTTGCTCTCTTATTTTTAAGCTCCTTCTTAAGTCTGAATCAGGCCCTTAAAATGTTTTCCTGACCATTCATTTTCATATTTCCCTGTTGATAGTACTAAATCTCGATTCACACTATGGAGTTGATCCAGGGCTATGTTGAGCCTATCTTTTAGGTGGAAGCAAAGTGTACATTTAAGCCTGAGTAGCAACGTTTTGTCAAGCAGTATGTTCAGACATTTTTCTTTCATAAACTTTTTATTTATTTAAGTAGTTATCATAAACATACAAGACCTACAGTATCTTGCCAGAGATTCTCAAATATGTTAGAGAGAAGGAAAATGAACATAATACAAGAAAGTCTTGCGAGTCTCTAACACTTTTTGGAACAGAATAATCTTGGATAGTAAATAATAACAACCAAGAACAGACATAAACACAGAAGGCTGTGCTATACATATGATATTAAATAATAACTATCGGTAACAATGAAGGCATAGGTGAGAGGAAAATTTTAAGTTCCTGAGGCAGTGCTGAAACTGTGTTACCAACATTTAAGAATCTAGCTCTGACATCTGTACAAGAGGCCTATCCCATTTCGATATAATTGCCAAGTAGTGGAGGTGAAAGCTATAGATATCATTCTGGATAGAGCCATCTAAACTAGATATAATTTTCATTTTGTGGTAAATCTTAATACACCTGGCTCGATGTCTATAAAAGATGCTCCCCTGTCTAAGAGTATTATTTCATGCAATTATCTGCAGACTTCTGAGAGTGAGGGAGGAGGAAATCCAATGACGTAGAATGGCTTTGTGTGCTAAAGTGAGCAGTACAGTCAACCAAGACTTTGATAACTTTGTAGGAAGAGAAGATAAAACCGAAGACCACTCGTCAAAATTACGGAAAAGTATAGGGACTGGTTGCTTGGGAAGAGAATTTCCAAGAATGCGTTTAATATAGTCTATAATTCTATCCCAAAACCTTACAATTTTACTGCATGAAAAAAGTTGCCTCATCCCTGCTACCTTTTAAAGTAAGTATTTTCCGTCCCAGGTGGCATGTACGCAATCTACGTAACAAAATGCTACGCAGATAGTGTAAAATAGTTACTACGCATGCGTAGTTGCTAAAAACAGGAAAAATAGGCATGTAAGTAAATAAAATGCGCTGTTGTGAATCCGGTCTTTAGAAAACAAGGTATTTTAGCTTATCCTGTTCTATTTTAAATGTGGATAGAGCCTGTGGGTGTGAATTCAAATCTCTTAAGCCTGGTAAAATTTCCGTTTAAGTTAAGTTTGTAACATGATAAGGTGCTACATTTTTAAATGATATCTAGGATAGTGAAAATTGGGTTTTCAGGTTTATACACAAGAAGTAACATGTCGTCAGCGAAGAGTGCCACTTTGCACTCCATGTCTTGTATTGGTATATCAGAAAACTCACTGGATTGACGAAGGGCTATGGCAAGGGGTTCCTTGGCCAATGTGTATAGTAGAGGAGACATGAGGCAGCCTTGTCTGATTCCTATATGAATCTGAAAAGCCAAAGAGATATGGTCATTAGCAATGATCTACTCTGACGTTTTTAACAGGGCCAGTAAGAATCTGTTGTGCTGTACAGTGTGAATTTAAATAAACAATGCGGCCCAGAGCATAAAACAATTATGCACAATATAACTAAATCATAAAACTAGGATATAAGCTTACCATAATAATAATTGAAATCCTTAATGCAATGAAAACTCCTATAAAATCTGAAATTGTTAGTAAAATAGTACACAGATATGAATATTGTCCACAATGTCAGTCTTTGTTAATGGCAGTTATTAACTTGATTAATTAGTATTTCTCAATAATCAAAACTTACACATAGTAAATGTATTGCAATAGCATAGTTCCTCTTTATGATATCAAAATAGATCTGTGGACTCTTTTTAAATGCACACAACATCCACAGGGAAATCATTCCACATGGGGACCAAATGGACGTAGTTCTTTTCATCTAGTGGTTTTATGACTATGTAAATATATGCATATAGGCTGCATTATCATAGATTATAGATTATTATAATCTGCATTACACTTAGCAACTTCTGCCCATGAAAATCTATTTGTGTTCTTCAAACAAGTGCCCAATTTTAGTGCATCCTATCCAGAGTTGTGACTTTCACAACTCTGGAGAGGGCGTACACTATTTGAACAGCAGATTTACACTTCCACTAAACAAAAATTCTGGATGAGCTCCTGCATGTTTTCTTTGATACAATATATTTAACAATGTATGCTACTAGTTAACTGCATTTCAATAGTTTTTATGCTGATAATGCTAAATTGTTGTTCACTTGCCTTGTGTGAAGACCTAAACCTTTTTAGCATATGGTGCAGTCCGTATATGTTGGTATATGTGCACCGACATACTAATGTATTAGAACTTGTCGACTTATCTGCGGTTCATTTTATTTCTTTTTCTTTTACTTTAATTTTAAAGAAAGGTAAACTATGGCCACCATTTATATTACCTAATTTGTTTACCGGTATAAAGTTTGTAGAAGCTTATCCTCTTTGTTATGCAGAACTCACACAGAGTGATTATTCGGTGACTTTATATGTGATGCCACTAATTTCTGATTGGATAGTTGGCATCCATGACCAATCTGACCATCTAAAATCATCTTTCTCCCTTTTCTCTGTGTGATGCTGGAGGAAGTTAGGAGATGCACAGCATTGGATTGAGGGTCAATGCTACCTGTGGCATGAATCACACAGAAGTACTGGAACAACACTGATCCAGTGTGGCAATACTAAGAACTTGTCACAGTTCCAGGCATTCATAAATGCAACCATGCACTTTAAAGGATTACCTAGTCAGCACGCCTCCCCATTTGTGGAAGTTCTCCGTGTGTGTTTAATATTGCCCTGAAGGCATTAGTGTGTTTGGACAAGCAAGGAAGAACATCCATAAAGGAAGAGTGCAGCAGGTCGATTAAACTTGCTAGGGCATTATACAGATAGCTTTTACCAAGGTAGTGGTCTTGTAGGAAAAAATGATAATGGTTGGTTAACAGAATGCCAGTTGAAGAATATTTAGATTTGATTATTTAAATTAGATTTTCTACGTATGAAGGGGTGGTGTGCACATTTTAATAGGTCAAAATGCATTATTTAAATTGTATACTGGAGAGCAGGGTAGTGCTCTCGTACACATATCTTAGATAATTAACAGACCGTTGGGAACCATGATTGGACTACGTGCACAGTGCATATATTGTATCTCACCTCTACATTACGTTTGGCATGCTGTATGTGAGTTGTGGTATATCAGTCTAATCCTCAATGTATATCTTTTATCTGCACTTGTCTCCTTTGGGCCACACAAAAATCGGATGTGTGTACTTTGGATTATCAAGAGTACTCAGTCTTATCCTTTTCACATGAGTATTGCATCATTGACCCATATGAATGAAGCTTATGCTGCTTTCACATTACCACCCTGGCAATAACTTGGCTTTTTCAACCCAGGTTATTGCTGTGGTTTTTCGCAAAATAAATAAAAAAATATGGGTGGGTCCCTTAAAACACTGCTTTGTAGACCAAAGAAATTTCTGGTCCGGGGTCTGCCCTGACCGTATTAATGGCTGCAGGCGCCTTATGGAGATAGATTAGTTTACTGTTTCCATAGGTGAGACCCCAGTAAAAAAAAACCCAGGTAAACACCTTTCACATCACCACTTGATGGGACGGGGGGAGACCTTCTCTTTTCCCGTGTCTGTGTCCACTAGGACCCTGGTACCTTTCACATGACCACCAAAAACCCAGGTTTCAGCCGACATGTGAAAGGGGTATTAGGGATATGCTATGTGGGCAGTGCTTATGTAATGACGAGAGAAGCCACATGATTTATGTTGAATTGATTTAGTGTTTTAGTGAAGCAAAAACCAGTTACATCTACCTAACTGTCTCATGTCTGGGAAGTCATCATCATGATTCTGTACTTTGCTATGCCCTGTAGCTCATAGTTTGATGAAAACTTTGCCATGGCGATCTGAAATTTGTGTCTGGAAATAGACAGGTGATTTGCTTGACAGGCCTGTTTTAGAAGCAATCACTTGTATATTATTATGCATTAGGTTTTCTTGTGCTGTTTTTCTCTTGTCATCACAGCCCTTCTACCATCAGAGCTGCTGAGTTTTGGCTGCAGCTGTCTAGCCCCGCCCACTCTTTGATCAATGTGTTGGTAGTGCATAACTCTACCATCTTGGATATACGGGCAAATGATCAAAATGGACTCTGAGAGGAGTTATTGACAGTTGAATTACAACCACTGGGTTATTGGTTCAAAGCTTGCAGCTTCTTCTGAAAGAAAGAAGGGTGATGTCACACTCTTTGTAATAGCTCAGGTCTTACTGCGCTTGCCTTGCAGTCAAGTTTGTAAAATCAAATCCTTATTAGTACTGAAGTTAATACAGGGATTCACTATTATAACATCTAACAGTGTTCTCCTGCTTAAATTATAAAATTTTGAACATCACTGACATTTTCATGATGCTTCTGTGTTAGGATTACCCCCCACTAAGAATTTTTCACCAACCGGTTTTTTATTTATTTAAAAATTGATGATAATAATGATTATTATAATTTGTAGTATTTTTTTTCTACAGGATTGGCAGCCCCCATTTGCCTGTGATGTGGACAAATTGCACTTCACTCCGAGAATACAGAGACTTAATGAGCTTGAGGTATTGTTACTTTTTCCTTATTAGACACTTAAAGATCAACATAAGTATGTGAGCATAAAAACATTTACATTCTTCTTACCTTACTTAGTCACTCTAAATTGGCAAGAATTAATGAAACAAGTTCTCTTTTACATATGCAGCTTTTCAATTATGCTATAATCCTAGTATATATTTTATTTGCATAGTAATATGCACTATGTTTTGTTGCATAAGTTCATGGCGGTGTAATATGAATTGCGTATTGTTCAAATACTTGGGTATATGCCTAGTTGGGAAGAAAAGGCTATTTGTCATTTGCTGTTAGGGAATATTCTCTTAAAATTTCGAAATCATTTCCATATTACTATGACTTTGTCACAGTTCATGTCAATTAATATATTCTATTCCCAAGCATTAATTTGGGCTGCATTAATACTTCCCAACACAGCATTAATTGAAGTGCCTATTGACTTTGATGTTGGTCTTAAAACCCGTAAAAAAAAAACCAAAAAAAAAAAACCCCCAAAACAAAACGCTGAAATGAGAGAGCAGCCAACCATTGCATAACAGTGCTTAGTGGTTGTCCACTATTTTTTTTTATTTTTTTTTGTTATTTTAGTTTTAATTCAGTGTTTTTGCGGATTTTGTTTGTTGGTTTTAAGATTAAGTATTGGCATTCAGATAAAAAAACACAGAAACCCCCTCCCAAAAATTAAGGGTGGTGTGTATTAAACACAAGACATATAACAGAATTTCAGTTTACAGACTTGTAAATAAAAATACACTTCCAATACATTGCCCTTGAAGAGTTTCTCTGCATACAAGACAAAGTACAACCCAGTACATAACAAGTATATAGAACAAGGTGCGATGCTGCCCAGAATGAAAGGGAGAACAGGAGAGAAAACCAAAAATGTTAATGCATGTATACCTGAAGGACCATCCCTTATGATATTTATGCAGTGCATTTCTATGGGGGTATAGATAGCATTTTTGACTCAACATTTAGACACAGATGGAATGTCTAAGTCTTGGTTAGGGCTACTTTTGATAGAATAACAAGATAAATCTTGAAAAATTTCTTTTTTTTTTTTGTGGTAAACTTGACTTCATTTTAACCAACTCAAAAAAGAACTTTTTGTACCATAGTAAAATGTCATGGTCTACACCTGTACCTCTAGGAGATTAAACATTCCAAACCAGAATGTCCTGTCTCACCAAGGGAGGTAGCGGTTGTGGTCGCAACAAGGACAAAAACAAAATCGGCAATGAAACAGATTACATCATAATGTGACCTGTATCATTGTCAATAGGATCTTAAATTCACATAATGTTATGTTGTACACATTCATAATGCCAACATAAAAAAAAAAATCTTTCCCACTGCTATCCTCTGTTGTCCTTTCCTCTTCTTCTGTTTGTCTTCTCTCCTATCCCTTCAGCCACACTTCATCTGCTATGTTCTGTTTGCTTTGCCCCCTCTTCTTCTTTCTCTGCTTTTTTTGTTTTGGTTTGATGACCCTTCTAAATAGAGGAATGTCAATAATTAAAATCTATTGGTATTGTCATGGAACCGCCAGGAGGACCTGAAGAAGTCCATACTCAATGCCAGTCTGCTTATCTAGAAGACTACCCAGAAACTAGAGCCAGAAAGTCTCAACTACCCACCCAATCAAAAGCACTAGTTGAATGGCTATATAATATAGTCAAAGGTTAGACAGTATTAGCCTGCTCTGGCTTTAGAGGGGGCATTTCTTAGGTTAAGTTTGTGTCCAGCCCAGATTAGTGATGAGATGAGACTGTTGATGTCTTCATACACATTTCTGGGGATGTAAGTAGGGTAATGTAAGAAAAAAAAAATTGGTTTAACATTACAAGTGACTTATTTATAGGGGCTCATGGAGACCCAAACATCAAGGAATTTAGAAGTCATCTACACCAGAGTGGTGTCTGTCTTTGGATGTGCAGGAATCAACCTGGATTGATTTATTTATTAACAGGTTTTTATATAGCGCCATCACACAATGCAACGCTTTACAATTTTAGCAATCAATATAACTATACTCGGGTGTCACAACTTTTTTGGGGGGAGGGGTAAAAATTTAGCCCTCCCCTTGGCAACTCCATCTCACCTTTGTGCACCCCCCTCTTGGTATACAACAGTAATAAATGTGCTGCTGCGTAGCAGCACCACGCTGTGAAAGAGGTAGCATTGTGCTGTCATGAAGCTGCAGCATGCTGTCAAAAGGGCGTGGTCAACCAATTAGGGGTGCTGTCAAACCATTGGGGCCACAGCTGTGCATCCAGGTTTAAAACACTTTATACATATATTTAAACCAATATACCTGTACGTGTGTGTGTGTGTATATATGCACACACACACGTGCACACACTGTGTGTGTGTGTGTGTGTGTGTGTGTGTGTGTGTGTGTTTCTGTAAGTGCGTTTCTGTCTCTGTGGGGGGGATGTCTGTGTCTGTCTGTGTCCCTCCCTCCTGTAATATAAATGTTAAAGATGATTAGTGTATGAATGAGCATTTTTGCAGTGTCTTGTGTCAGATAGTGATGGGAAATGTAGTTCATTTTAGAGATTAGTTCATTTGGATCTAGTTCATTCAAAAGAGTAGTTCAAAAGATTAGTTAATCTTGTTCACTGAACTAAATAAACTAACTGAACTAGATGAACTAAAGACCAACATGAAAACACAAATGCTAACTCCACATGGCGTGTGCCTAGGCAGTGCCATTTCAGACATTTTTTATTATTATTAGATTTGTATTTCTAGGTCTGTGTGTTGTGGGATTCCTTTACTTTAATTTTTCAGTCTCAGGCACTAAAGAGCAACTTAGAGAAAGGGTGAATGGTTTTGCAGGGGCTACTGTACATCTGTATCCAGTGCCTTACTCCTCTATTCCACATCCTTAAATTCATGATGGACTAATGTTGGCCAGGTCTTTGAACTAAATGAGCTTGTGAACTAGAAGAACTAGATAAACTAAATAAAGTAGTGAACAAAATGATATAGTGAACTTGATGAACTAAACAAACTAATTGAACTAGATTAACTATTGAACTAAACCACTAGAAGAATAATCTAGTTCAAAGTGATCTGCTTAGGTGTCTGAGCTCAGCAGTGCCACCTTTGGTGATTTAGAGGTATAGATTTATGATAAAAAGCGATTAAAAGTAAGTATCTGTGTGTCTAGTGAATTTGCAGAAGCTGCTGTGCCTTATCTCTCTGTCTAGTGATTGACTCCTCACTCACACTTACTTAGTTCATAATGAACTAATCTTTGCCAAATCTGTGAACTAAATTAACTAGTTCACTTAAAAGATTAATTCGTTTGAACTAATCGTTCATAAAATACCCATCAATAGTGTCAAATATTTGCGTGTTCTACCAATATTTTTTTAGGTATATGTAACAGGATTTAAAAAAAATAAATAAATTGTATGTTGGGAAACAATGGACAGTTCAGAGGGAGCGTTGAGTTTTATGAGTAGGGATTATTTCAGTGTGGTCAACACAAATGCCTGACTGAAAAGGATCCAGAAATTTTGTAAGGAAAGGGAGTGAGCTTTGAAGGGCATAGAAGTATGAAATGGCCCGATATTTTGAGGAAGAGTTGTGGTTTGAGTTTTATTTTTCAGCATTGGAGTGATCAGCACATTCTTAAATAAAGATGGGAAGATACCAGTAGAGTGAGAGGAATATTGCAGAATGTAGTTAAGAATGTAATAAGTACAGAAGACAGACTGACTGACTTGTGAGGGTAAAGGATCATGAGGACAGGTAGCAGAGGGAAAATAACTAAAAAGAGTATATACTTCCTCTTCTTTTGTGGGTTGGAATGAGGACATGGTGCCAGAGTATGGAGGAAAGAGGCTGAGAAGTATATTCTTTGAAGAGGAGGATGGCTATTCTGGTCTAATCCTGTCAGTATTGTCCTTAAAGTACAATGCAATATCTTCAGCAGTGATAGAAGTTTGTGGATTTTGCACAGGAGGACTCAGAAGGGAGTTAAATGTATGAAAGAAGCATTTGAAGGTTAGAAACCTAAATGTGGAAATGAGAGATTGGAAGTAGGATTGTTTTGGCTTTGTCCAGAGCATTTCAATAAGGGTGATAGGTGTTTGTATAAATAAAAAAAATCATGAGGACAACGAGATATGCAACAACAACTTTCTGCTTTGCTGTTCACTCCATTGAAAGAGGCCAAGAATTAAGGTTTGAGAGAAAAGCTTAGTGGCATTAGGAGATGAATGGGGGCTGTTGAAATAAAATAATACAATAATGGTTGGGATGTTAGAGGATAATAAATGAGGTAACCATGCAGAAAAGTGTTAAAGCAATTGTTGGCAAGATGCATTGGGTGGAGTGGGATAGGGTGGAGGCATAGATCAGTCGCATGCATAGAAAAAGGGTTGAAACTTCAAACTGTAAACTGTACTTCAAAAGATGTAAAAGTAAGTGAAGGGACATTAGGTAGAACTGTGTGCTATTTGGGGAAAGAAGTAGTCCAACTCCACCTCCCCCTTCTGTCTCCAGGCCTGGGGGCATGAGTAAATTTGAAGTCCACCATATGAGAGTGCAGCAGGTGAGGCAGTGTCTTAAGCAGTGAGACATGTTTCTGTTATTGCAAAACGATTGAGGTTGTTAGCTAGGAAGAGGTCATGAATGGAGGTTTGTTTATTTGTTGCAGACAGAGTGCATTCCGTAGGGTGCTTGAGAGCGATGGGAGGCAGTTGATGTCTTTACCTGGATTTGGAGATATATCACCAGCTAAAAGAAGAGAAAGATATAGAAGATTATTGTGGGATCTTGGTGATGTTATATTGTGATGACTTTTTTTTTAGGATATTTGGGATAAACATTTAAGGTAGGATATACAATGATATGTGTTAATTAGTGGAGTGTTAAGCAGATATAGTTGATATAGCTAGAGCGATGACCTGTAGCTATAGGAAGGGATATATTTATATGAACAGGAATGCTGTGTAAGGATAGGAAAATAAATAAATATGGTAAACATTGCTGGAAAAGTGTATGTAGGTGAAACACAATTAAGATGGTAAACACTTAAAGATGGTCATTGTGTGGCTGTAGAAGATAGTGTCAGAGAATTAGAAGTAGCAAAAATTTGACAAATAAAAAGCCTGTGTATAAAAGCCAAGTGAAATTGGTGCAGAAATTATGTAGTGTAGGTATGCAGAAAGGCAAAACCGTTCTAAAACAATCGAGCAAAGTGTTTGCTTATTGCAGTGTGTAGGCAGGGACAATCAAGGAGGGTCCAGAACAAGCAGGTGTTTTAGCTGCAGATTAATGAACTTAAATTAAACATGTCAGTTGGAGAAAGTGGTCATCCTTATCTAGTGTCTAGCAGTGCCGAATGGTTCAGTGTCCTGACTGGTCTTTCTGAACAATTTGCTAGATTATAAGAAAAAAGACCTTTTGGTGCTATAATGGAGGTCAGCAGCTGTTATGGGAGATTCTGCCTATCTCTCTAGCAAAGAACAAAAGAAAAGTATATATGTAAACAGCGCTACAAATATTCCAACTAATTATGTAAAAACAATCAATGGCTGGTGCTGATGAAAAACATATAAATGGCAACCTGATATCAATATAATTTATTAACATATAAACATATAAGTGAAGCCCAATAAAATCATTAAGATAAACCACAATTAGAGCTGGGCGATTTGGCCAAAAATTTAAATTTGGATTTTTTTTATTTTTTTTTTTAAAAAGGACGATTTTCGATTTTAATCTCGATTTTCCTATTTTAAGCTAAAATAACTTAAAAAAACACCAAGACACAATTTTGTGTCATTATGTCTGCCCAGTACTCATCCTCATTATGTCTGCCCAGTACTCATCCTCATTATGTCTGCCCAGTACTCATCCTCATTATGTCTGCCCAGTACT
>WWET01002101.1:263091-277112 GCA_011038615.1 Limnodynastes dumerilii
ATATAATGCAGTATAACTCTTTATGGACATTGTTGATTTAAAGAATAGTAATACACAACTGAAATAATGTTAAAGACTTGCCTTTTACTTGATTAAATTAGCTTATGTAGCCTATACCTCCTGGTGCTGTCCTTTTTCTTTAGATGAAACTGCAGGAACTATGAAACATGAGCCAGAGGAAGTAGTTACAGATAAACCAAAATTCCGTTCAAAGAAGTGCAGGAGTATAGTAAGTATAAAACTTTTCAAAGATTTGATTTGATATAAATAGAGGCTACATGTAAATGAACATTATTTGCACCATAGTACCATAGTTTTTTTTTTTAATCCATTTTCATTATTAATGTGTTACTGTTTACAGGTGGATCTGTATGTATGCCTAATCTGTGGGAGTGGAAGCGACGAGGACCGTCTACTTTTGTGTGATGGTTGTGATGACAGCTACCATACCTTCTGTCTCATTCCACCACTCCATGATGTACCAAAAGGGGATTGGAGATGCCCAAAATGTTTGGCACAGGTAATACTTCTGTACATATTTTCTAGGCTAAAATGGCTTGTTTGCTAAAATCATTCTAAAATAACCACAATGTTTACCTAATGAAATGATATATTGAGCTTACCAAGTATGAATAACGCAAAAACAAGTTTGCTTAATGGATTAACATACGTAAAACAGTATTTTTATTTCTGCTTTGTAAACTTAAAGCTGCTTGTATTGTATTTTTAACTTGTGTATTGGATGTAATAGTCTGACAGAACTCCATACTTATTTCAGGAATGCAGTAAACCTCAAGAGGCATTTGGTTTTGAGCAAGCAGCCAGAGATTATACACTACGTATGTTTGGAGAGATGGCTGATAATTTTAAGTCTGACTATTTTAATATGCCTGTGCATGTAAGTATAATATACAGGGAATTCTTTCATGATTGAGGTTTTAAGAGGATTGTATGTTAGCTCTTGTCATTTTTTCATTAGATGGTACCTACAGAACTGGTGGAAAAAGAATTTTGGCGTTTAGTGAGCACTATAGAAGAAGATGTAACTGTGGAGTATGGAGCGGATATTGCATCAAAAGAATTTGGAAGTGGATTTCCTGTGCGTGATGGGAAGTTCCATGTAAAGCCAGAAGAGGAGGTAAAATATTGAAGGCTGGAAAATAATATTGGAAGTTCTGTTGAATACATCTCCTGATTTCTTCTATTTCTAGGAGTACCTGGACTGTGGTTGGAATCTGAATAATATGCCTATAATGGAGCCTTCTGTTTTGGCTCATATAACAGCTGATATCTGTGGGATGAAGTTGCCTTGGCTTTATGTTGGCATGTGCTTCTCTTCTTTTTGTTGGCATATTGAAGACCACTGGAGTTATTCTATCAATTACTTGCACTGGTAAGAGATGAGGTCTAGATTCTGAGAAATAAAATTAATTTGTTTGTTGATGATTTTAATTTGGTTTGGCATATTGCCAGGGGTGAGCCAAAAACTTGGTACGGGGCACCTGGATATGCTGCTGAGCAACTAGAGGATGTGATGAAGAAACTGGCTCCTGAATTATTTATTGCCCAGCCTGACCTCCTGCATCAGTTGGTTACCATCATGAATCCAAATACTCTTATGGCTCATGGTGTTCCGGTATGTGTCAAGCTGTTGTATTTCCTGTAGTTGGATAGTTTAATCAGCCTGAAAAGTTTGCAAGCAATCTGAGTTAGAAGCAATAGAAAATGTGCCCCATGATAACCTATGTGCGTGACAGGTTTAGAATGCACTTGCAGAGTTGCAATTTCCTAGTCTAATGTGTAGTGTAAAAATAATGCTGATTCGTATTATTTAGCAGCTGAAGTGAAATATTTTCGCAAATTATTGAAAGAAATCTGCCCTACCCACATTGCACCTTGGTTTATTCGGATGCAGATTTTGTTCTTATAATAATGTTAATGTGTCATTTTTTTTTTCTCCTCTATAGATATATCGCACCAATCAATGTGCAGGAGAATTTGTTATCACTTTTCCACGTGCTTATCACAGTGGTTTTAACCAGGGCTTCAACTTTGCAGAAGCTGTAAATTTCTGCACTGTGGATTGGGTAAGGGCAAGTTATTAAATTAAAAGGATGCTAAATGTAATGTACACTATATGAAAGTGATTCACTTGGGGATGCATGCAATGTCATAACAATTTTCTCGCATGTTACCTGCACAAAACATATCAGGAATAGTGCAATGCCTTACATTTTCGCTCTGTATGCTTTTATATGAAGTACACCATAAGACCAGTATGTCGTTCTAAATCTCTCTTTAGATGTTCATATACAACTTGCTTCGTCCTAGAAAAAAAGATTAAAAATACAGAGGAATTATAACATAGTTGATGATAAAAAAAAAATATAAACCACCAGTCCACCAAATTCAACCTGTCATGAATCTTCTGCGATCCCCATCGTACAATTCAAATTGATCTAGATAAAACCTCCGATCTGTTTGTCTGGAAAAATTACTCTTGCTCTAAGATGGCAGTCCTGTTTCTCCCTGAATCCACCACTATACTTTAATTAACGGTCCTGGTAACCCTGGATACCTTTTTCCGCTAAAAATTACAAAATCCCCTGGCAGTGAATTCCATATCTTCATGGCATTCTGTAAAGAACCCCTTTTTTTGTTGGTTGTAAAACTGCCTCCCCTCTAACCTTAGGGTAAAAAGTTCCTGTTAAAGTTCTCTGTATTGTTATAATCATTAGTAATCATGAACCTGATTCACAATTTAAGTTAAATTGCAAACTAAAGAAAATAAAGAACATGGTTAACCACTCCCCCTGTGTCGGGAGTGCTACATAAGGCCCATAAGTCTTTCCTGCGTATAATTAGGTACATGCAAGTATTCTAAGCTGTGAATCGGTTGTGCGTTTCAATGTTTACAATTGCTTATGATTCAAAGATACGTAACTAAACGCACTGAAGGATTTGGAAATATAAAGAAATTTTTATTCTTAAAACTGCACATACTCTAACATATTTAAACAAAAGTAACCATTAAAAATACAACATGCTAAAGGAATAATCATGACATACTGTTATGAATAGTAGGACGACACAACACGGTAGCTCAAGAACTGGTGAGGTTTATTGCCAGAAGACACAGATGATACAGGATATGTAACACGGGTATGCAGGTAACATAGGGATTAAGCCCAGATATCAGACCATAAACACATGGATACCGGGAATGCACAGATGAGTGCACAGGAGTGAAACGCAGGTGATGTTAATGTAGAGGAAGTATGCAAGAAAGTCCATATAACATCCACAGAGTAGGCAGCATGGCAGGGATCCAAGATAAATAGACAGAGAGAACTAGATAACAGGCAGCACAGGAAGCAATGACTGACACCTTGCCTGGAATCATGGGGTAGATAAACCCAGAGCACAGGTGTAGGATAACGAGAACATAACAAGATTAGTCCCAGAGAGAGTGTACAACACCAGCCTCTAGGGGCAGGTAATAGAAATGTCCACAATAGGAATAACATGTCCAGGTCTGCTCCTAGAGGAAAAACAAGATACAGCAGTCCAGAATGTAACACATACTTAACGGCACATATGCAAACTGCATTAAGTTGGAAATACATGTATCCACTACATATAGAGATTTTCATAAAACATTTTAAACAAACATAAAAAAAAAATAGAAACACATACAACTAATAGTTAAATATAAGTAATAAGATTAAATAAACAAGCCTTTATTTGTTTCGTTTAAAAACACATCCATTGAATATGAACACACAGTAGCTGTGATAAAATAGTAAATGGGATAAAATGTTTTGATAAAATAGTAAATGTGGGCTTCATCTAACTAAGAAAACCCTCACAGCAAACAATGCGGTTCATAAACTTGCAAGTGGTTAAGGGCTACCTTAACTTTTTCCGTGCGTATGTTAAGTTTCCGCAAGGCACTCCTACTTGTGAATCAGTCCTAACTTTGTTGGAATGTCCATACTGTACATTTGTAGCAAGTGCGCAGCTCATTTGCATTAAGTCTTGACCCGCTATTCCGTGCCAAAGTGCATCAGACCTAAATATATGTGAATTAGTCGGACATGGTTTCCGTGCATATAGTTGGGTTCTGGGCATGCACAATTTAACTGCTCATAAAAACATGCACGAAAATTCAGCGTTAAGTGTTAATCAGGGCCAATATCTGCTTGGTCTCCTCTTTTCTAAAATGAAAGGCTAGCCTCAATAGCCTTTCCTCATAGCTCAATGACTCCATACTATTCATCAATTTTGTCACCTTTCTGAACCAATTCTAGTTCCAAAATTTATTTTTTATACGTGGTGCCCAGAACTAAACTCCGTTATCAAGATGAGGTGTCAGCAACGATATATATTTGCAAAATGACTCTTCCCTTGCATCTATGTCCCTTTTTATGCATGCTAATACTATAACGACCTTGCAGCTGCTGCTTGACATGGAGCATTTTGTCCACGAGCACTCCCAAATCCTTCTCTATTAAAGATTCTGCTAAATTTATCTTATTTAATTTATAGATTGCATGCTTGGTTTTGATCCCTAAATGTATAACTTTACATTTATCTGTGTTAAACCTCATTTTCCATTTGACTACCAAATCCCAAGAATCTACATCTTGCTCTGATTTTATTACCTTACATAGTTTAGTGTCTTCTGCAAAAACTGTTTTCTCTCTGAACCATCACCAAGGTCATTAATACATATATTAAACAGAAGTGATCTCAACACGGAACCTTGAGGTATACCACTTAAAACTTTTGACCAATTAGAAAATGTTCCAACTCTCTTACCTATCGCAACTCTGTTACCTATTCTCCAACCAGTTTTCAATCCAAGTACAAATGTTTCCTAGACCCAGTTCTTTAATTTTGTGGACCAACCTCTTTTGTGTGGCACCGTATCAAAGGCTTTTTTTTTGGATCATCCTTCTCAATTCTTATGGTTTCTATATTGTCTTTTCTTATTCTTTTACCATTTATATCGTTTTTTTTTTTTTTTTTTTTAATTCCTGCCCTTCCCTTTTTACTTAGTTACGTTTGTTTCGACTTTGATTGTTTTCCATTTTTACTCATTGGAATGCTTTAATTCATAATAAAAATAGTGCAAAGGCTTAGTTCCAAACTTCCAGAAATTAGAATTCATTTTGAATTTTTTTATTTCAATGGTTTTAGTGCAATGTCCCTATTAAAGAAAGATGTTCATATTTGGTACTTGCTGGTTTTTAATCCTAAAATTAACTGCCGTTTCTGCCAGCTACCTCTGGGGCGTCAGTGTGTGGAACATTATCGAGGTCTGAATAGATACTGTGTTTTCTCTCATGATGAAATGATTTGCAAGATGGCCCATAAAGCAGAAGAATTAGATGTCGTTTTGGCATCCTCTGTACTGAAGGACATAGCTGTTATGATTAATGAAGAAAAAACTCTTCGTGAAGCAGTTCGAAAAATGGTAAGCATCTTCTGTCCTGCTAAAATTTATTCTGAGCATAATTTGTCTTTGTATAATGTTAAAAAAGGAAAAAATAAAGATATACAGTATAATAAAAATATACAGTATTCCAAAAATAATTTTAATTGCATACCTTTGCTGCTTGACACTACACTAGCACTATAACCTTAAGAGACATTACTCCCACTTATTGTTAAATTTACGTCACTGAATAAGGATGAGGTTGTCTATTGTTTTACTGATAATTAAAACATCTAGTGTAAATACATTGTCATTCAATAGATCTGCGATCAGATTATGATCTTTTATATGAAAATGATAAATTTGTAAGGTATGTCTTTTTGCTAACGCTAGAGAATGTTTTAAATCCTTGTTTATTATAGTGATTCCCTAAAAATAGATAAATATTTTTTTTTTTTATCAAGCAGTTTTTATTGTCCTATTTGTGACAACCGTGTTCTAATTGGATGATAACAGATTTGACTTAAAGCAGCCTGGAATTGATTATAGTAGTTTAAAAATAAAATATAAATAAAAATAATAAAAAATGACTGCTTCATACCTTAGGAGGGAATTATACAGTCCATTGTGTAACACAGCATGGAAAAGCTTTTATATTCTATATTTCTGCACTTTAATACCCTCCGCTCATTGATTCTTAAGAGGGTTGTGCCCATAGGCTCTCTACGGGCCCAGTCGTCTTAGGAAAACCCACCCGGATTCTTATTGGTATAGGGTAGCGTGGTGGGTAGACCTGATAGCATTTTAATCTTTTCTATGATTCCATAAGCTGTGGCTGGCAAAAGCCTTAATTTAGTGATAACCAGCATTAGTGCAGACCTGGCCAACCTGTGGCTCTCCAGGTGTTGTGAAACTACAACTCCCAGCATATTTTGACTGCATAGGCAGTAATGGCATACCTAATAAAGCGTGCTGGGACTCGTAGTTTTAAAACACCTGGAGTGCCACACGTTGGCCAGGCCTGCACTAGTGGTGTCAACTTTAGTAGGAGAGGTTTGACCAGTGAGATTGTGGATTGAGCTGTTAAGTCAGTGGTTCCCAAACTTTCTCAGTTTGAGGCACCCTTACGGTCTCCATATTTTTTTCAAATATGGAAGACAAAATAATTACCAAGCAGTCCCAATTTTAAAGTAGTCAAAATAGCATAATAACTATTTAGGTAAAGACAGAAATACTAATTAAAATAGGTCAAGATGTTTTAGTTTAAGCAATCAAAGCTTACAAATATAGACAGATCTTAGTGCACATTTTAATGAGAATGTGATTGCCCATCTGCAAGGTTACCTCATTCAGATAGGTCCCTACTTACACTTAAAAATAAACTTCTCTAACACGGTACTTACTTCCCTCTCTAGCATTTGCCTATAAATTATTATAAATTGATGGCAGGAGACAGCCACCTTTTAATACAACACAATCTATGTACCATAATAACAAATATAACCCTTACTGTCCCTTTGTCAGTGATAGGCTGCAAAGAAATTATTGGGTTGAAATTATTTCTGTTATTTCACCTGGAACACAGGGTTTTTCCAAAAAGCAAAATAAAAAATATCTTATTAAAAATAAATAAAAACACCCTCCTCTATTCACTTCATCATCTCAACCTCCCCATTCACTTTATCATCATCACCACCTCCCCATTCTCTTTATCATTTCTCCATCACCTTCATTATATTCCCCTCCTCTTCATCAGTTCTCCATCATCTCCCCTTCCCCTCAGTTCTCTATGTAAATAATATTTCCTACCCCTCATCAGCTCCCCATCATCTCCTCCTGTGTTGTCCCCCTCCTCATGATCTCCTTATGTGTTGTCCCTCTTTCCATCATCTCCTGTGTTGTCCCATTACCTTTATTATATTTTTATGCACTAATAAGTGCACTCTGCTCTCCTCTGCTCCTCTATTCATGTGTGTGATGTCATGACTTCACACGCATGAAGCTGGAAAATCTGTGCGCCGGCAGACTGTCATACATTTAACAGCCGCCGGACTCCTGTCACGATCCACCTGCACTGCCCTGGCTGGTATACCAGAATGTTTCCACGGCACCCTGATGAGGGTGTCGTGGCACCTGGTGCACAGTTTAGGAACCACTGTTTTAAATGCTGCTTTTATGTTGTATTCCAGGCCTGGCCAACCTGTGGCTCTCCAGGTGTTGCGAAACTACAACTCCCATCATGCTTTATCTGCTTAGGCATAGACAATATCTGACAAAGCGTGCTGGGAGTTGTAGTTTCACAACGTCTGGAGAGCCACAGCTTGGCCAAGCCTGTTGTGTTCATTTTATTTTTATTACCACAGGGTGTTGTAAAATCTGAGAAGATGGATCTGGAGTTATTAGCTGATGATGAGCGTCAGTGTGTAAAGTGCAAGACAACCTGCTTCACATCTGCTGTGTATTGTCCTTGCAGTCCTGGATCTCTTGTATGTCTACACCATGTTGATGCACTTTGCTCCTGCCCTCATTACAAGTATATGCTAGGGTAAGGCATAATTGATTATTATTATCGTCGTTTATAAGGTGCCACAAGTTGTGCAGCTCCGTACAAAATACAACTATCAATGTCTTTGCTTTGATCTTGTTTCATAACATCCTAATTAAATCCCAGTCTGAGATCCTTCGTATTCTGTCCGAGGTGCAAAGACTTTGACGGATAAATTGACTTAACAGACAAACATTGTCTTGCTTTTGTTAAAGGTATCGTTACACTCTTGATGATTTGTATCCCATGATGAATTCTGTAAAGTTGCGTGCTGAATCTTATGACGCTTGGGCTTCTGAGGTTATTGATGCACTAAAAATGTCAAACAATAAAAGAAGTAAGTAGATTTTTGTAATCATACTTGGGCATGTTTCTGTATACCTAAATTTCTTGACTAGTTCATAAGTTATGTAATCTCTGTGGAGATCAATTGCTATTATGAAGGCCTCCAGGTAAATTGTTCTTAATGTAAAAAAATCAATTTTTAACTTAGAACTTTTTTTAAAATCTAAATATCTATGAAAACTAAATTTTTCCATATTGATTATAAAAATTTCTGTGTGAGCTGCTCATGTGAAGGTGGAGTCATATGAAAGTGTAAGCAACAAGGAGTGGGATGAGGAAGTATTTTTTCTTACAGAGACATGGTGATGGTGTTCCTCTAATACAGGAGTGGCCAACCCACGGCTCTTTAAACTGATCTTTGCCCCCAAGCTAGATAGTTAATAACATAGCGGCTAATGGGCAGCAGCTGCAAATCAGGGATCTATTTCTATGTGCAATGCTATTCAATAGCATTGTACATAGAATATATCTCTTATTTGCTAAACATCCTAGCGGACAGCAGGACTAGGTGGCCCTACGCTCAGAATGCAAGACTGGACTTTTTGAGTCACAGCAGCCAAGTCTAGATACATTTACTATTGCAAAACCAGCTTGGGCCAAGGGCATCAAGTACTGAATTAAGCTCTCTGCTTTTAGCCTCTCCTGAGCAGACTGTTTGAGCTCAAAATTTGTAGCAGCATATGGTGTAATTGAGTCAGGTGGTTGTTTGATAAGGGGGGCCATGGCCTTCCTTACATGACTATCTTAAGAGTGTTTGGATTCTGAGTTCTCATTGGATCTTGAAGCCCATGGATCAAACCGTAACGATGCTGCCTTATTTGAGGAACATTTAGGTAGCTATCACTGAGTTGAGGAGCCAGTCCACCAGGGTCTTATTCTTGTGGACCAGTGGAGCACACTGCACAAAGTCTTTACTCTTTAAGAAAAAGAACGTTGATATTGTGGCAGAAGAATGGTACAAACCTGATGGGATTTTTTTCAGTTTCCAAAAGATATTTATACACTTATCATTTGCCATAAGAAGAGGAGTCTAAGTGGGAATGGTCTCCCAGAGTTGATTCTTCTGTGGCTTGACTTTCCAAAACCCAGTGCCCTGACTATTATAGAGGGTACAGTGTTTAAAGATAGCAAATGTTGAAAGTGTAACACTTTTAAAATTCACATATGTGGCAGCTGGTACATCTCTGGCCCAATTTATCAGCCGTATGCATTTCAAGTGTCATGAAGAATTAGTCTAATATACTCCTGGAAGGCTTGCAATCAGGTGCATCCTGCTTGGCGAACATCTTGAAGAATCAGAATATATTGCTGATTCTTTGGATTAAGTTGGCACCACTTGTAGAGCTTTTGCACTGTTTGTGGTGGCTCTGGGTTGTGGTACTGGCATGCTGACTCAAAAGTCAGTGACTCAAGGATAGGCTTAAAGTCTGAGTTAATCCTTTGGCTCTATATTGGGATTCTTCAGATGCGCCTTTAGGGTTAGATCTGGGTTCGCCATGGGCTAGCCAGCTTAGCAGGAACAATCTAAGGGTGATCCTCAGAAAGGTTGGCAGACCTGGGGCCCCAAATGTTTGTCTCTAGCAAGCAGAGTTGTTCCTGATGTTCCTCCAAGCAGATGGGCACTGATTTGATGAATTTTGTGGATGCCTGGAAAGCTTCCAACTCAAATTGTTGGGTCTTTGGCCCTGTTGCAGTGAGGTTATTGCCTAGAAATCAAGGGCAGAGTTCCTTAGATAAATGTTTTCCTTCCACAGCAGCATAAACTAATGGATATATCTCCTTGTTACAGAAACCAAGACTGAAAAATGTCCTCTCCTCCAGTTTGCTGTGTATTCTTTTTCCTGTCAGCAGTTAGGCATCAGACAGAGGTGTTTTTATGTTCTGGAGGGTGAGAGTCCAGCTTATCTGGTGGCCAGTGTCATGTGATCTCAGTACGGGAAAGTCATACTTCTGGTGCAATAGGGCCATTTAGCACATTGGTGCTTCCAATTTTTTAGAGCCCGTAACGTTCTATGGGCAAAAGTTTGTTTTGATGCATGGTCTTATTCGCTTCCAGAGGATCTTAAAGCTGGTCATGGTGCCAAGTTAGCACTGTTTTTCTCTTGGAGTGTCTGCACCAGAGGATTCAGCTTTTTCACTTGTGGAATACTTTAGTAGATACTGGTATTTTCTTCCTTTCTGCTACTTATATTTTGGAGGAAAAATTGTCACAGACTTTAAGGTCCAGGTCAGCCACTGTAGTTTTTTCTCTTTTATGTTTTTTTTTTGTTTTCTACAGTTTTTGTATTTGCTATTAGTTTTATGTAGTTTAGTATTTGTCTAGCTCAGAAATTAGTAAGGAGACAATGCCACCTTCCCTTAAGGAAAAGTATAAGAAGCAGAAGGAGGCCAATTGCGCATTGTGTGATGGATCTATGTCAGATGTTCTTTCAGGGACCATTTGCCCTATCTGTACAGTGAAATGTCTGAGTTTATGCAACTTATAAAAACTGCTTTAGCTTATAGAATAACTTGGTGAAGATGGGCCAGATCCTAAACTATGTACGCGAGCGATTTTTCACTAGCCGCTGACATAAAATCGTCCATTAATATTTACTGCGCATGCGCACGGCAGATGTTACGCCACCTAACTCATATGTACCAGCCACATATCAACAGCGTAACTATGAATGAAGGGGCTTGACATCCATTCGACACCCGTAATCGTACAGTATGGGCGTGCTTAGGCACTTACGTACGTCAGTAGTTATGTTTTGAAAAGTTAAGGTAGGGTTTGGCAAGCGTAAAACGGCCAAAGTACGGACGAACGAGGGGAGTGCATAGAAAATACGCTATCGTAAATGCACTACGCTATGAAATGTAACAAACACTTAGGTCAGGATCTACCACCATGTCTCTGAAGAGCCCCAGGGCATTTATTTCTGATAAATCTGAGGATTCACTTACACTTATCTGATAATAAATCTATTGCATCTCATGAGGAAGACTTATTGAGCCCAGATTTAGTAGAAAGTTTATTGAAATTTATTGACAAAACCCTTAATATTTAGGAAGCCAATGAGGGTATCCAGCTACATGACCTGTTCTTCAGAGAACCTAGGAAAAAGGGCAGAACATTTCTTTCCATGTTATTAAGGACTTTATCACAGATGAGTGGAAGTACCCAGATAAAAGAAGTTTTCCATAAATAAAATGGTTAATTTATACCCTTTTTCAGTGGAGGATACGGGAAAATTGGAGCCACACAAGGTAGATAAGGCTATATCCCGTTTATCCAATCTGCATTTGGATGATGCAAACACCTTTAAGGATGGAATGGAAAGGAAGATGGATAAACACCATTGCGTTTTAGTAGCAGCTTAAGGCCAGCTATTTCTACTGTGGTAATGTCCGGAGTATTGCATGTATGGAGGAACAAGCTTAAGAAAAATGTCTTGAAGGGCCTCAAATGCAATGAGTTATGGGAAACTGTTCAGGACATTCAGCTGGCGAGGGAATTTCTCTGCGATGCCTCCATGGACGCCATCAAATTTTCTCCTCGCTCTATGGCAACGGCAGTAGCACATTGGTCAAAACGATGAACTTTCAATCAAGTCTAAATTGTTGTCTCTGTCCTTTTCAAGGGACTACAATTTTGGGGCAAAACTAGATGAAATTATAGCAGTGGTATTCTAGTGGAAAAATCATCTTGATTTCCACAGGAAAGATCAGCAAATAAAGACTTATTAAGCTAAGACTACCGGATCATCTTATGTTAAAGTGAGTAAAGCAAAGCTGTGTTGGTCATGCATGCAAAGATATCAGGTAGATATCATTAAGCTGCAGGTTTAGAAAAGTGGAGATGTTTCTCATAGCAACCAATCAGATTAAAGCTGTCATTTAAATATTACTAGAGAATGTCAGCTAGAATCTGATTGGTTGCCATGGGCAACATCTCCACTTTTCCAAACCTGCAGCTTAGTATATCTGGCCCTAGAGTTTGAATTCTTACACAACTTCCAGTGGTAGGGTTATGTAGTTTTACAGAGCGCTTCAGACAAGTGGATGCTACAGAATATAAAATTGGGTTACATCCTGGAATTAAAGACAAAGACCACTAAGGGATTTTGTCAATCCATCACCCTCCCCAGATACACTGGCGTAAGAGCAGGCATTAAACATCTAATGGATCTTCTACATAAAAAGGTAATTTGCAGGGTTTCCCATCAGGAAAAGGTTATTTTTATGCGGAAGCAGTTTGGATTTCGAGACTATTATATTAGATCTAAGATACATAAATCAGTATATGAACATAAAATCATTTAGGATGGAGTCTGTCAAGACCATTATTTCAGGCCTAAAAAAAGAGATATTGTTCATGTTGATAGACTAGAGAGATGTCTGTATGCATATTTCGATTTTACTGTGCGAGGTATCTGATTCAAGGTGTTCAATCTGCATTTTTAATTTATGGCACTGCCAGTTGACCTCTCAACGTTCCCGTCTAGCTACTAGTCCGGCTGTATACTCAAAAGTTCAGGCAGGGTTCCCAACAGTCAGGATCCTACAGGGGTTACTAGAATATGGCTGGATAATAAACTGGGAAAAAGTAATCTTACTCCCTCTCAATCCCAGAAGTATCTACACATAATCTTTGATACAGCCCAAGGAAAAAGTTTCTTTCACCAGAGAAGCAACAGAATCTATTCCAAGGAAAAAAAGACGTCAGTCCTGATGTCATTGGTAGATTGTATTGGGGTCTTAGGGGGCACTTCAAAATTGCTTCCAGATTCAATGGAACGGAGATTCGGCCCAGAAAGACAAAGTAATTTCCTTTTCACCAGAAGCAGAGGATTTTTTTTTTTTAGACAAACTGAAACGGTTTACAGCACAGAATTTTGTTCAGAACCAGAATCCAATAATCTTAACCATTGATGCCAGCGGACAAAAACGGGAAGCAGTATGCGACAAGCATTTGGCCCAAGAATTATGGGACCAAGAATTCGGACAACCTCATTCAGAAATCAGAGAATTAAGAGCGGTAAGAAAAGCCTGTGACTCGCCAATTACTGGTGGAGAAAGCAGTGAAAGTACATTCGAATGACAAGGCAGTAGTGGCTTACATACACAGCCAAGGAGGAACAATGCCTTGGCTTTGCTACCTTGGGTCGAGGAGAACAAGAAACCTGCGGCATAGATGCACTGTCAACATATTGGCATTCTTCACTGGCTTACGTTTTTTCACCAATACTTATGATTCAGCAGGTGTTAAACAAGTTCGCCATTGAACAAACAAGGGTAATAAAAATGAATTTATTTGGGCTGTACCACTCTTGCTTTGCCTAGGTACTGCACATGGTGGCTGACAATCCCTGGACACTACCAGCGATCCCAGGGCTGTTGAGACATGGCAAAGTGTGCCATGCTTGTTCATAGATGTTCAAATTGACAGCCTGCCTGTTAAAGTCTTGTTTATTGTGGAGACGCTCTCCTTCAGTTCCCATAGTGAACGACTCCTACATATGCCTGTTAAAGTTGTCAGCTTTGGAAAATATGCAAACAAGGTAATTTCTATGTTAAAGCTATAGAATCTTCAACTTCTGTAATAGATATACCACTTATATAAGGTGGTGTGAAAAGAATGATCACAAAGAGAGACATGTTTCCATAGGTAGAGTATTGGAGTTTTTGTAGTTTGAGATCCTCTGCCCC
>WWET01002101.1:277144-289649 GCA_011038615.1 Limnodynastes dumerilii
CCCCCTCTTTACTCCTTGGCTTTGACCCTTGATAATGTTATTTCCTTGACTCTCCCGTGGCTGCATAAATGTATATCCCATTCCAGTTTGTCTTTTGTTATATTTATTGTTATGGTCTTTGAATTAATTTTTCTTCTAGCTGAAGGGAGTGAGATGACCTACAGGAGGAGGGGCTATTATATACATCTGGGAGTGTGGGTCCCTGTAGCGAACGGCCCTATTTCTGAAAAGGCAGTTCGCCCCCAGCCTGTTCCGAACTGGCTGGAGTATCAATTGCATATGCCTCACCATTTTTTCACATGGCTGCAGAGGGCTGCAGAAAAAGGTTATGTCTCTCCAAAGCCCTACTCGGATGGTCTTGGCTAGGGAGTGTACATCAGTGGCTTCTATGTGTGAAGCTCCTGAGAAAAATGGTGACCTTATTCAGAACGATTGCCTTTGCCAGGTGCCGATACAGAAATTAAAAAATGTTTCCCTTTGTTGCTGGGTTGTCCCTTTGTGGTGATGAACTGGGTGCTGGTGATAATAGATGCCATTCTCTCCGATTCTGGTTCTCTCTCAAAATATTTTGTCCGTGCAAATTGCCCCTCCTTTATGAGGTTTAGACCTTTTTGCTGGTTTATCCAGCCCCTGTTTGATCTTCCTATGGCTCCTTGGGATACTTTGGTGTTACACATACTCCCGTCACCTCAATTTGAACTTTGGTGTTGAGCTTTGGATTTTATCTTTGACGGTGCTAGCTTTTCAAGCTCCTGTGGAAGCTGACCAGAGTTTTTCACTTCGACTTTATTATAGCCTTCAGGATCTATCTGGGTAGACAGCTCAGATTCGCTAATTGTGCTAATCGCGGGGTAGCCTGACACAAAACAAATTATTTCTAAGTTGATTCATCTTGCAATGCAGCAAGCATACAAAGTGGACTGGCCAGTACTATTTGGATTATTAGCCATACTGAAAGGTTAGTTCATCCTGGGTGGTGAGCAAAGGAGCCTCTGTTGAGCAGCTGTGCCTGGTTCTCCACTCACACCTTTTACAGAATTTAGAAATTTCAGCTTTGTTTCCTGGGATACATCTTTTGGCACAAAGCTGTTAGGTTTGGGATTAACATATGATTTCTTTGATATATCCCTATGGTTGCAGTGTCCACCATATGGATAAAAGAGAAAACAATATTACTCAACATAAAATTTTCTCTGAAGACGTCTGGGGGTCACTTTTAGGTTTGTCTTTTTTTCACTTCTCCTTCTACTTTGGGCTTTGTTATTTACATAGTGAAAGTCACAGGGGGTTGAAGAGGGGAGTAGCTTCTTCCTGACAGTTTAGTTAACTGTCTAGTGTCCAAGACAAGGATTTAATAATTTAAAATCTTGTGGTTTTTTTTTGTTATGGTTAAAATCTAGTTTAAAACCTATGTGTCTGGTCTTCCTATTTAGTTTTATTTATTAGAAGGTACTGGGTTCCATACTTTTTTCATCTCTCTATAGGTCTCCCTAGTCTCCAGCTGCTTCTAGAGGAATCTGAATCTAAGAAATTTCCAGATAATGATCTCATGCGACACTTGCGAGCAGTCATACAAGATGCAGAGAAGTGTGGCGTGCTAGCACAGCAACTGCTGAATGGAAAGCGTCATACCAGGTAAAGGAAATTAGTGTTAGTTTTTCCTGCTTAGTTATATAATACAATAGAAATAATTGCATATAAATCTAGAACTGGTAAAGTGAAATATAACTCTTGGTTTGGAGGGGCACTGAAACACTTTAATTATATTTGAGGATTAACTGTCCAAAATATCTTTTTACATCTATAGTAGCAGATACTGCAGCTCTCGGTATTAAATGCAAAATGATATCTGAAAACCTTTAAAAAGATGATACATCATATCTTAAGTTCAAAATTAGGGAGGTACTGGGTTGTCTTCCACAGCCGTAGTTGAGATTGCTTATATGCAATCTACGTACCGAAACAATACGTAGATTATGTACTATAGTTGCTACGCACGCGCAATAGCTATATATCGGCACATTATGGCCGTCTGTGGAAGACGGCCGTAGTTGAGGATCCAGCCCCATATTTGTAATGGAATTTAAACATGACATAAGGTAGACCAGGCAATAATTATCAGGATCCATAGGATCTAATCATATGTCTGTGTATATGACGTGTGTCTGTTATGGTTTACTAATGTGTCTTTTTGTTGTGTAGTTGAATAGGTCATACGACCAGTTCCAGAGTCACCATTTACAATAATTTTCTGCTATGTGTGAGTGTAAAATTACCACAAATGGTGAGGACACGTGCACATACACAAGCCTTTCTGATGGCAGGGTATACAGTATGCACACAAGGTGGGAAGGGGAGGCATGCAAATCATATGGTAAGGGCTTGGTTAAGCCCTTATATACAAACTTCATTTATGAGCTGGCATTGTTTTCCTTTGCGCTGGTGCGTAACTGTTAAGGTAGGGTCCTGTTGTAGGAAGTCTCATACATGCGAGGGTCTGCAAATGGAGCACTGACTGCAGCAGAATTCTGGATTTGGCCAATAGTGAGCAGGTGCCAAGATAAATTATCACAACAATTGTTTCATTTTTGTAGAGACAGTGTCTTACTACAATTAGTACTCCCAAGCACAAGGAAATATAACCAGGTCAAGATCAACCAGCACAATGTAGCTTTTTCTTAAGTTTAAGTATGGGGTAATGTATTAAGTTTAGGATAAACTAACCAAATGACCGTTGTAGAGATTGTAAAAAACAAAAACCATAGTGCAGGTATGTGATCTGTGGGTTTTAAAAATGTATGTAATTGTGTATGTGCTTCATTGGTAATTGCAATTATAATTTTACATTCAATGCTAAGCACTAAGAGTCACTGCAACTCGGGATGTATTAAGATGTTTTGAAAATTTAATCCTCACACATAATTAAGTTGCTCAGTGCACCACACAAAC
The DNA here is from genome assembly GCA_011038615.1 of Limnodynastes dumerilii. Taxonomy (NCBI): domain Eukaryota; kingdom Metazoa; phylum Chordata; class Amphibia; order Anura; family Limnodynastidae; genus Limnodynastes; species Limnodynastes dumerilii. The sequence continues at coordinate 280,094 of WWET01002101.1, forward strand.
AGAGTTTTCAACTGAACCCTACGCTCTTCTATAGATGAATAAATAAATTCAAAGTTGCAATAGCTTTGTAATGGCAGTTCTGCAAGTTGTTTTTATTTACTTTTTGACTCTCCTTATGCGTTGTACTTTTTATTTAGTGTGGTCTATGTGGCAAGATTTTCTTTCTTTAGCTACTTCAGTGTGTCATTTACTTGGGCACATTCTTTTATCATTATAGGTTTCGGTCAGGTGGTGGAAAGTCTCAGAACCAGCTTACAGTTGAAGAGCTCAAATCCTTTGTGAAGCAACTTCATTCTCTGCCATGTAGCATCACCCAGACACCTCAGCTCAAGGTAAAAAAAATAAATGTATTTTTTTTTTAGAAATTATATATCTTGTTGTTTTTCATCTTACCATATCTTCCATGACATTTTCTGTTACTTTACCTTTTTATTTATAACTAGGACCTTCTTAATAAAGTAGAGGAGTTTCAGTTGCAAAGCCATAAACTTTTAACAGCAGAGATGCCACGAGCGAGTGACCTGCAGCAGCTTCTTGAGTCCAGCTTTCAGTTTGATTTGGAATTACCCTTAGGAAGTTTGCGTGAACGTCTGGAACAGGCACGCTGGTTAGAGGAACAGCAACAAGCCTGTCAGGAGCCTGGGACACTTACACTGGATGTAATGAGACGACTTATAGACTTAGGTGTGGGTTTGACAGCTCACCCAACTGTAGAGAAGGCAATGGCTAAACTTCAGGAGCTTCTGACCACGTCAGAACATTGGCATGACAAGTGTAAAAGTCTTCTAAAAGCATGGTTAGTTGGCAGCTGCTTTTCTTTTATCTTGTCTTCTAATTTGGTACAAGCAATGAACCAAGGTTACTAATAGTATTACTTTGCTAAATATTTTGTATAATTTTTTATTTCGTATAGGCCCCGTCATCCTCTTAGTACCTTGACTGCTGCCCTGCAGGAAGTGGAAAATGTCCCAGCTTACCTTCTAGGTGTGGAGTCTCTGAGAGATGCTGTGCTGAGAGCCAAGGAATGGCTGCAATCAGTGGAGACTTTGCAGGTTAGTTTCACTTTTGTTTTAAGCATAGGTTACACATTGGCATTATGGCATATTAATATTCAATCCTACACACTTGCAGACTGGACTCAGGGTTCCTGTGCTGGATAACTTGGCGGAGCTTGTGAATTGTGGTCGAGCAATTCCTGTCCACCTTGCGCCACTACCAAGACTTGAGGCACTTGTTGAGGAGGTCTATACATGGACTGAAACCGCAAGAAGTACATTTTTAATACCAAATTCTCCATATTCATTGCTAGAGGTAATGAATAAGACACTTATCACTTTATCCACGCAATCTTCATTTACAAATTGGAATTTAAATATACTGTTAAATAACACTGTTTAGGTGCTCTTTGAAGTTTAAATTGAATAGCATTAAAACAAACCAAAATTATTTCCCTTCACTGATATATCCATTACCACTTGCTGTAACACACTTTTAGGTTCTCTGCCCTCGTTGTGATGTTGGCTCTCCTATCTTGAAAAGAAAAGGGAGGAAAATGAAAGACATGACAGGTGCTGGTGGGAAAAAAAAGTATCCCAAACCAGATGGCCTGATGGATCTTCAAAAAGCTTTGGTTGAAAGTAAAGACACTGCAACTGCTGTAAGTGTGTGTGTGTGTGTGTGTGTGTGTATAATATATATTTAATCTTTTCACATGTGTTGGAAGTTGGTTAACGTATGATCTTTTTGTTCCCTTTCCTAATAGATGGAAACTTTGGGAGAGGCAAGACTACGTGAAATGGAGTCTTTGCATGCTCTAAGGATTTCAAATGAGAAAAGAATCTTATCAAGAGAAGAACAGAGTGACTGGAAAGTTTGTGTATGTCAGAGTGCACCCTTAGCTCCCATGTTTCAATGCGAGTTGTGTCGTGCCTGCTTCCATTCTGAATGCATTACAGCTCCAAAGCATGGTTCCCAAGTATGGCTGTGTCCACAATGCCATCGATCGAAGAAGCCACCTTTGGAGAAGATTCTTCCTCTTTTGGCATCTCTGCAGCGTCTACGTGTTCGTCTGCCAGAGGGAGATGCTCTGCGCTATCTTATTGAGAGGACAGTCCGCTGGCAGCATCGGGCACAGCACATGTTGTCTTCTGGAGACCTAAAACTTGCACAAGAGACAGTCAGTTCAAGTCAACTATACAACAAATGGCAAGCAACAGCTGGACATTTGACGGAAACTTGCAATGTAAGAGACTTTATTTGAAGTTATATGCAGGGGTATAATGATGCTTTTAAAGGGTGTTAGTGGATTATTACCGTTACAGAGATGTCTACTCCTGGAGAAAATGTTTTTATCAGTATTTATTTGTAATTATCATTAATAACATATATTGCAGCATCAAACTCTATCACTTTTTGCTATTTCTATTGAAAATTACCTTTCAAATATGCAGTTTATTCCTTATTGTATGTGTAATAATACTTGAACATTTAACCTAAGAGCGGCTGTTCTTTAGGTATCACAGAGTGTTGGTGCCACATCATTCTCTCTGCCCCATGAGTGGGACAACAGGACCATGTATGTCCAGTCTCCGTTTTCTCCAGGGCGCAATTGCATTCCTCTAAACAGTAAGTTTGCAGGTGGTTGATACTAATGCAATATAACATCATATGTTGCATAGTCTGAAAATTATGCAATTTAATACATGCCATTTTTTTTTTTTAGTAATTTAAAAGGTGGTCCGTTATGTTCACGGTTATTGGATTACCAGTAATTTTGTGCTGGATTCAGACTTAATAATGGAAGGGGACTTACGCAAGCCGTTTGCATAAGTCCCCTTGCAAGTGACATAAGTGCATGGTCATGCCAGATGTTACAAAGTGTATCTCCATGCGCACAGGGATCTATGTGACTAAACCCTGCTATGGAGGCAGAGTTTAGCATGCAGAATAGCATTTGTGGGTGGCGAACAGCAGCTCTGTACAGGGCTCTTAAGGTAGCCTCATGGCTGCAGAAAGTGACTATGGTCTGCACATGAGGGTAGTTCATTCCCCTCTTCTGTATGGACCTCCGTATGTATGATGTACAGAGATCTGGATATGGCCCTTTATGTTCAATCAGTAGGTCTTGTAATTAGTTTGTAATTGTTCTGTATGTACTTTATTGTTTTAAACTCGGCTAAAAAAAAAATTGTTTAAGTAAATTTTTTTAATGGTATGTATGGCTGTACTACTACAGTACTTTTCCACTCAATTTCCAAAAATCGAATGCTCCTCTGAGACATACTGCAACTCCAGTTAAGGTGCAAATGACAACTGGTATGCTAATCCCTTACCTGTATCTAACTGTGATAACTGTGTTTTTGCTGATTTAATTTTGTAATGCATTATTAATGTTTGTTTACTGTGATCTTTTGTTTTATTCTTTTCTCTGTTAGGCCTGAGCGCTGAGTTGGATGACTTGCTTATGGAAGCTCAGCTTTTGCAAGTCTCGCTGCCTGAAGTACAGGAACTGTATCAGGTTCTTGTAACCCAGCCAAGCACAGCAACCCCTGAGCACAGCTTAACCCCAATAGCTAATGGGAGAGAGAAAGCTTCTTGTAAGCAGCATGGAATCGAGTGGAACATAACCCGTTCTGAGGTAAAAATTATGCTAAAATTATTTGGACTACTGCTTAATGATAACTTAGAAATTATCTAGGAAAGGTGTACAAAACTGTTTTTTAATTAAGAACTGTTTCCCCCCCAAAGGCTGTTATAGTGAAGAAGGATAAAACTGACAGCAAAGAAAAAGAGTTGAAAAGACGTTATGACATCACTGATGCTAGAATTAAAAAGAGGGCAATACCCCATAAAAAGAGGATGAAAACCCTGCAGTCCAAAGACCTGTGCAGCAGTGACAAGTACTCAGGAACTAGGGATAGTGATTGCCAGTTTTGTTTTACATCTGAATCTGAAGATGATTTTGCGTTTTGTCCAGCAGAACAGTGTATGGAACCTGAAGGTGATGAGGTGAGAAGCATCGTGCAAATATTGTGTTTTAAAAAGATTGAGTTAGTATTTGCATTTGTCAGCCTGCAGATTATTTTTACTGCTCATTTCATCCATCATGAAAGCGTGTTGAATGTTTATTAACAATAAGTCCTGTTTTAATATACATTGACTTTGCTTATTCTCAATGTGCATTTTTCTAATAGGAGTAAACGTAAAATATTTTCAAAGCTGAGTGATGACACATCCCCCTCCTTCTCTCCATTTGTGCCTCTGACTTTGCCACCTTCTTCACTTCCAAGATTGACACCATCAGGAGCTCCATCACCTCTCATCTTCCTCCATCTCCACCCTCTCATCTCCTTCACAGCCACCCATCTATGTCTACCTTCATCCCCACCTTGGCTAAAGAAGTGCTCTCCCTTCTTTTTTTCGTCCCCTCATTCAACGTGCCCACTTGATCCCATCCCCACTAATCTTCTCTGGTCTCTCCCTCTCTCCACTTGATCACATCTTGACCACCTCTTCATCTTATCCTATTCCTTTGGATCCTTCCCCCCCACTTTTTTTTTTAATTCAGTAGTCTTTTTATTGTTTTCATAAGACATACAATACAAAAAAAATACAATAAAAAAACAAAGACAAAAATCAAACCCCACTCCCTCCCAAGGCACTGCTATAGGAGCACTTCCACGTGCTCACCGGATTTGCATAATTATACTGCATGACACATTGACATATTGAAGAACAATTAACATTCTATGTATTGAGACTTGCTGCTCATCCCCACAGCCAGGTCGTCTTCTGGACCTCTTAATCTCTCAACACCAATCATAAGTCGCAAGTGGCTCATAAGGGTGTGGTGGTGGGGGGGGAGGGGGCAATGAGTGGCATCCCAAGTTATAAGAGTTCACCCAACAAACTCAGTTTAGCCTAAAAGCAAATGTGGGGATCCTTTACCTTTATACATAGAAGCCTCAGATAGAGTCTGAGATTAAACTATGCGGGGATTCACACCACCGTGACCATATCGTATGATATTTGTGTAGGGCCTTCCGCTGCGTATACAGGTGTCGCTCATGCCCCACAGTATCATTCACTAAGGCCCTCCAGGCATGGGAATCAGGGGGGTCAGAGGCTAGCCAGGACCTAGCTATTACAACCTTGGCAAGCGTAGAGAGATTAAGTACATATCTATATAATATTACATTTCACATCTTTTCAGCATTAACACCAAACAACACCTTCCCCTCCCCCTTTAAACATGTTCTTGTCTCCCCCTTACTTAAAAAACCCAACCTCGACCCCACTGCACCCTCAAACTACCGACCCTTCTCCCCTTTGCCTCCAAGCTGCTTGCACGGCTTGTTTACAACCGTCGTATCGGCTTCCTCACCAACAACTCCATCCTGAATCCTCTAAAATCTGGATTCCGCCCCCCTATACTCCACTGAAACTGCCCTGACTAAGGTCACAAGCGATCTCTCCTCTTCCAAATCTAAAAGCCACTTCTCCTTTACTGGATCTATCGACTGCCTTTGACACTGTTGATTACCCTCTGCTGCTCCACATCCTTCACTCTCTCTGCCTCTCTGGAACTGTCCCCTTCTGTTTTTCTATCTCTCAGACCGACTCTTCTCTGTCTCAACCCTTGGCTCCCTCTCACCATGCCACTCCTCTTTTCATTGGTGTTCCACAGGGCTCAGTTTTTGGTACCTTTCTCTTCTCGCCCTACACCTCCTCTCTGGGTGACCTCAACCGCTCGTTTGGCTTTCACTACCACCTCTTTGCCGACGACACTCAAATCTATCTCTCCTCCCCTGACCTATCCCCCTCTCTCCTGTCCAAAGTGTCACACTGCCTCTTGGCTATCTCCCCATGGATGTCCCAGCGCTTTCTCAAGCTTAACAAGGACAAAACTGAATTCGTAGTCTTCGCTCCTTTGCGTGTCCTTCTCCCTCCTGACATGAACCCTCTACCTTGTCCTCATTAATTGCCACCTTTTCTCTGTCTTTTCCCTTACTTATCTGCTCCAACACATATATCCTGCTACTTTATTTTTGCATTGTACTTTTATTATATTTCCTATTTTTACAAATTTGTACCCCATCTGTTAATTATTGTATCGCATATGCAATGTCTCTGTATGGTGCTGCAGATACCATTTGGCATCTTATTAATAAACAATAATAATATTATTAATGTAACAACTAAGCTTGGGGTTTATAAATTGCTTTTGTGAAGCTCCATATCATTCTCATTTAAATGAGTCTATACAATATAATAAGTGTTTTAATTTATTGTAATCTAACAATGTTTTTAGTCTTTCCAAAAGGCAGTTAGAGGGTGGGTTTTAGCAACCAATAATATAGCAGCCCCTATTCATTTTAAAGATTTTAAATAAATACTTGGAATCTGATTGTTAGATTAAAACAGCACCTCTACATTTTCTTTTAGACATTTTAAATTTACCCCCTAATCTGTTTTATCCAGAACAGAGCACATACATTTTTTTATATTAAACAATGTATGTTTGTGTTTATTGGCCCAATGTTGCGCTTGTAGTTGGTATATGATTTTCAACTATTGTAAGTAAAAGGCCCTTTTGTTATGTCATGTTGTGTGATTGCGTGACACCTGTTAAGTCTGACATTCTTTTGCAGGTGTACTGGGTGCAGTGTGATGGAAGCTGTAATCGCTGGTTTCATCAGGTCTGTGTTGGCCTATCTGCAGAAACTGCTGAGAAGGAGGATTATGTGTGCACTCACTGCAATGATGTAATTTCTGCTGCACACAAATAAACACAGGTTTTTCCTTCAGAGATTCAAGACTGCACTCCTCTGCCCAAGAGTTGGGTGTGATGGATAAAAACTGTACACACAAGAGCTTTAGAATTCTTGTTCTTTTTAGACACATGCCTGGTTTTCTTTTTCAAATCTGAATCCCAATGGTGCTTCTCGGACCCTGAAAACCAATTGTTCCTTTCAGAGAACTTGGATTTCATGGAAAATGAAATAGTTTTGTATATTTTCCATAATTCTACAGCTGTGACAGGTACAAGTTCTCCAGCTACATTTATGCATTTACTAATTGAAGAGGATCTCCCATTCCTTTTCATACCTCACTGAAAACAACGAATTGTTTGTAAGAGGGAGTTTAAATGAATTGTTCAACTTCGGGTAAAGTAAGATAACTTTGATTTAAGTTACATTAAAAACCATCAAGCTTCTGTCTTTTAACGTAGGATACATTTCCTGAGCAATAACTCCTTTTGTTTTTTCCACCTTAAAATTCCAAAAGATACTTAGACTGAAATGCTCTGAAGTCATTGCCCTCTCAGAATGAGCATCTTTGTACAGATATGTTGGGTGCGTAGGTGCTTAGGAGTGAGCTGTACGTCTGCTTTCCTTAAACCCCTGTTTAATTATTTCTTTGTTTTTGGCTTTTCTTGTAGCTTGTATCAAATTTGCAGTTTATATTGTGGAATAAAAATCCTTGGTTACATTAAAAGATTTTCCCCTTGATCTATGAACGCTATATTATGAACTTGGCATTTATAGCTTTTGTAGTGTAGTTACTGAATAAAGCATCATTATTTTGTGGACTTAACCAGTCATTAATGCACCCTGCAGCACTTATAACTCTACAAAATGACTGTCACTCTATCACAAAGAGAAACTATTTAAAGGAGCTCCTCATAAGCCTTTGGGGAATATTCCATTTACCTTGGGTGTATTATTACCTTATGACACAGGCTTCCTCTCCCTCTATGGCTTTGCATGCTTGCAGTGATGATTGAAGACCCACCCTGATATACCTCTGATGGCATACATGTTGTTTTTTTTTTTCTCAGTATAGCATTGCTAGTCACTTTGCTAAATCCTTTTGTGGTGCACCTTTCATTTTTATAAGTGGGTGACGGTTGATTGTACATATTATAAGGAAATTTTAAATTACTTTGAAAGTGGCATGCATGTTTTAAGAAAAAGGTCACTGCTCAGTGCAGTGTCAGAGTACCATACTATTGCATGCATCTAAATAGCATTCAAATTTAAGTTATCCTCTTGCTAGAATGCACACATTTATGCAAACTGCAGATGGAAAGTGCATTTGCACCTACAGTACCAGTCAAAGGTTTGTTTTCTACATTGTAGATTAATACTGAAGACATCAAAATTATGAAAGAACACATGGAATTATGTTGTCAACAAAAAAATGACAAGACAATGACCCCAAACAAACCTCCAGGCTATGTAAGGGCTACTTGACCAAGAAGGAAAGTGATGGCGTGCTGCGTCAGATGACCTGGCCTCCACAATCACCCGACCCAATTGAGATGGTTTGGGATGAGTTGGACCGCAGAGTGAAGGAAAAGCAGCCAACAAGTTCTCAGCACCTCTGGGAACTCCTTCAAGACTGTTGGAAAACCATTACAGGAGACTACCTCATGAAGCTGATTGAGAGAATGCCAAGTGTGCAAAGCTGTCATCAAAGCAAAAGGGGGCTACTTTGAGGAGTCTAAAATATAAAACATATTTTGATTTGTTTAACACTTTTTTGTTGACAAAATAATTCAATATGTGTTCTTTCATAGTTTTGATGTCTTCAGGATTAATGAAACTATTCTTTCTCTTACAATCATCTGGGGGACACTGCGACAATAGGGTTTGGCAGAGGCACACTGGAGATGGGCACTTGACAGTTAACAAAACTGAGAAGCTCCTCCCCTTTCCAGCCCCCTAGAGCCTCAGTTTTTTTTCCAAGTGCCTGCGGAGTTGGGTGCTCTTTTATTAAGGGAGCTTATTCAGCTTCCATGTTTTATATAATTTATTTTATTGATTTTTATTTATTTTTCATTATTATTAGTCTATTCTTCACAGGCTGCTGTGGGTGAGAGAAGCTAGTACTTCAGCTGCAGCCCCCCCCCCCCTCTTCCCCCCGGGGGAGAACGACAGCTTATAGAAAGCAACAGGGTCTTTTCAGACTCTGATTTCCTTTTTAATGTACCAACAGGACTAGACCTACGGTGGCTAGGGGTAGTACAGGGAGATTTTTAAATTCCCAGTATATCCCTGAAATGTCAGTTCACAGAACAGACCATTTCCAAGATGGCCACCGGCACCGGACGGTGCAATCTCACTGCTCCCCTTAGTCTAGACAGTTTGTGGAGGTGGTATTCCCCGGCAAAAGTACGGTGGAATAGGAACCTGGGTCCCACTCACTCACTCACTCACTCGCTGGGGCACCAAAACAGTGTGTTAAACAAGGTGAATCTGTTTTACTGACAGGTAAAGAGTTTTTACACTGGGTTCCCAGGAAGAGGTTTTTGGTTCCCCCCCTTTGATTTTTTTTTATTTTTTTTATCAATGGTCTATCCTCCTCCTTGGTGAGTTTTCCCCTCTGAAGGGCTTAAACTGCCAGAATTTCTCCTCACACAGATTGTGACTGGCTGTGAATTAGAGAGTTCTAAACTGTATTTTGAGAGAAGCTCCTGTCTTTAGGATTTTTTTTCCTTCGTTATAGGGGTATAATTAGTAGTACATATATTGTGTGTGTGTGTGTGTGTGTG
>WWET01002102.1:31217-70407 GCA_011038615.1 Limnodynastes dumerilii
TTACACTGTTATTTATCACCTCTCATCTCTAATACTATTATATCATTATTATTATATTATTACACAGATACTGACCAGCGTTACTATTACACTGTTATTTATCACTTCTCATCTCTAATACTATTATATTATTATTATAATATTACACAGATAATGGTCTTGGACAGCATGGTTGAAACAATTGGGCAGACTGGATGGGTCGTGTGGCCTCCATATCTTTAGCTAAGACATCCATGTGCATTCAAATAAAAATTCTGAATTGGGTCCATTGTCTGCGGGACATATACAAAAAAAAAGAGAGAAAAATGTTCTTTTGGACTATTTTGGGTCCATCTGTTTCTGTTCAATCAAAAAAAGAAAAAGAAGCAAAATATAAATGGATAAATCAAAAGGAAACGTCAATATTTTATTTGTATTCGCTCATTTCACGTGTTTTGAAGCCTGCCATAAACATATACCTCACAGGCACATCCACAGAGAGGAAACTGGTCCTGTTTCTTGCATTCTTCCTTGTACGTAATGAATTATATTTTCCTGTTGACAGAAGAAAACAACAAACATTTATTTGTAGTGACCACAACATCCTCGGGAAGAGGGGAACGGGCGCGATACGTTCCCCGAGGAGCGCAGGTATGTTGTGAGATTATTTCTGCCTGTCTGATGAGACGTACATACCATAACACACAGGAAAGGGACCTGTTATAGGAAATCCTCATCAAATGGGCTATTTATGTTACTAATTCCCAATCAGGCCATTAAATGAGAAGGAAAACAATACCAAGATTTGTCATTAAATATGCGTTCAAGATAAAGGCTGCTTTAAATATATCTTTAACATTTGAAGACATTGGGCCGTTTAGTATAGAATCTATCGTGTATTTTTATGATCAGTTAAACTGCGCATACCCAGAACCCAAATATATGCGCGGAAACCCTGGCCGACTGATTAACACACACGGACGTCTGACATAGGACTAGTGAACGCATCGGCACAGCATGTGTGGTTAGAGGGCAAGACACTTAATGCAAATGAGCAGCACATTGTGACTGAAGAACTCGCAATCCATCATAACCACCATTTCTCCTGTACATAATGGGCAGCACCTGCTCTGGTGATTAAATCGCTGAATCTGGTGATTAAATCGCTGAATCGCATTGTGATTGGCTGCTCAGACACAACCTGCCGTGCTTGCGAAGGGATCCAGACCTGCAATTGCGCGCCTCTTAGGATAACAAGTTGCGTTCTGATGGATTTGCGCGTTTTTTAGCTCAATTCTGGATCATATCTCAAGTATCGGCCCCTAGAAGATCAAGAAAACAGATTCATTCCATTGCTGTGGCAGAAAGGAATGTGATACAATGTGATACAATATAATACAATGTGATACAATGTCATACAATGTCATACAATATGATACAATGTCATACAATATGATACAATGTCATACAATGTGATACAATGTGATACACTGTGATACAATGTCATACAATGTCATACACTGTCATACAATGTGATACAATGTGATACACTGTGATACAATGTCATACAATGTGATACACTGTGATACAATGTGATACACTGTGATACAATGTCATACAATGTAATCTGATGTTGTCCTGTGGTCAATGTTTTCTCCCAATGTTTTCTAAACCCCCTTTATGGGAGGACAACAGGTTCACATTAGAGACAGACTGTTTCTTTCTGCACCATGACAACCCCAAATTCCCATCCCAGACTCCCATCAGTCCGGGTCATGCACCAGATCCCCAGCAACCTCCTCCATGCTTTCCCTGCAACCTGTATTGTGTGTGGACTCCTCTAGTTCCGGACACAGAGAGTTTATAGACACTGCCCCGTATTATAGGCACAAGCTTAATACATCTCAGAATCCAGAACTGCTGCAAATATCTCTTCCTGTATGTCCCAAACCAATATATAAATGTTCATATTTTAGTCTTTTTTTATACTACGTTATCCCTTTGTTCTCGCGTTCACGCACCTGCTTATATTAACCTAGAAATTGATTTGAGCACCATTTTGTGTAACTTTTCTTGGAAACATGTCTGATAAAGGGTACAAAGAAGCTGTATTGGAAGCCTTAAAATGTGTCATTTGGCGAGTTAGCTCTCAAAGTAAAAACACCTGCTATATGACCCAATATAGGGATATCACTGATTAAAGTTAGGACCACCTTAAAAGAACTGATAGTTGCCAACTTTCCATGAATATCAGAGAGACTCCCTAAAGAGCAGTGATCTCCCTGACACACTGAAGAGCGGGTGATCTCCCTGACTCCCTTAAATGCAGGTGATCTACCTGACTCTCTAAAGAGGCGGATGCAGTGCAGTTGCAGTCCCTGGTTAGAAAGTTTGATTTCCGAAATAGGGACATCCGAAACGTCCTTGTCGGATGTCCCTATTTCAAATACCCCCCAGTTTAGAAATTTTTTTTCACCCATTCCTTTACAGAAACGCCACCACCGCTACAGCAGGACCCGCACCATGGGAAAGGTGAGTAACCTCTCCAGGGTTAGGGTTAGGCTGTGGGGAAGGGAGGGTTAGGGTCAGGCTGCGGGATATGGTGGGTTAGGGTCAGGCTGCGGGGAAGGGAGGGTCAGGGTTAGGCTGTGGGGAAGGGAGGGTTAGGGTCAGGCTGCAGTGCAGGGAGGGTTAGGGTCAGACTGCGGGGAAGGAAGGGTTAGGGTCAGGCTTTGGGAGATGGTGGGTTGGGGTCAGGCTGCGGGGAAGGGAGGGTCAGGGTTAGGCTGCGGGGAAGGGAGAGTTAGGGTCAGGCTGCGGGGAAGGGAGGTTTAGGGTCAGTCTGCGGGGAAGGGAGGGTTAGGGTTAGGCTGCAGGGGAGGGAAGGTTAGGGTCAGGCTGCGGGGAAGGGAGGGTTAGGGTCAGGCTGCGGGGAAGGGAGGGTTAGGGTCAGGCTGTGGGGAATGGATGGACCTTGTGGCTCTAATCTTCTGTCACTTTCTATGTTTCTATGGATGGACCTTGTGGCTCTAATCTTCTGTCACTTTCTATGTTTCTATGGATGGACCTTGTGGCTCTAATCTTCTGTCACTTTCTATGTTTCTATGGATGGACCTTGTGGCTCTAATCTTCTGTCACTTTCTATGTTTCTATGGATGGACCTTGTGGCTCTAATCTTCTGTCACTTTCTATGTTTCTATGGATGGACCTTGTGGCTCTAATCTTCTGTCACTTTCTATGTTTCTATGGATGGACCTTGTGGCTCTAATCTTCTGTCACTTTCTATGTTTCTATGGATGGACCTTGTGGCTCTAATCTTCTGTCACTTTCTATGTTTCTATGGATGGACCTTGTGGCTCTAATCTTCTGTCACTTTCTATGTTTCTATGGATGGACCTTGTGGCTCTAATCTTCTGTCACTTTCTATGTTTCTATGGATGGACCTTGTGGCTCTAATCTTCTGTCACTTTCTATGTTTCTATGGATGGACCTTGTGGCTCTAATCTTCTGTCACTTTCTATGTTTCTATGGATGGACCTTGTGGCTCTAATCTTCTGTCACTTTCTATGTTTCTATGGATGGACCTTGTGGCTCTAATCTTCTGTCACTTTCTATGTTTCTATGGATGGACCTTGTGGCTCTAATCTTCTGTCACTTTCTATGTTTCTATGGATGGACCTTGTGGCTCTAATCTTCTGTCACTTTCTATGTTTCTATGGATGGACCTTGTGGCTCTAATCTTCTGTCACTTTCTATGTTTCTATGGATGGACCTTGTGGCTCTAATCTTCTGTCACTTTCTATGTTTCTATGGATGGACCTTGTGGCTCTAATCTTCTGTCACTTTCTATGTTTCTATGGATGGACCTTGTGGCTCTAATCTTCTGTCACTTTCTATGTTTCTATGGATGGACCTTGTGGCTCTAATCTTCTGTCACTTTCTATGTTTCTATGGATGGACCTTGTGGCTCTAATCTTCTGTCACTTTCTATGTTTCTATGGATGGACCTTGTGGCTCTAATCTTCTGTCACTTTCTATGTTTCTATGGATGGACCTTGTGGCTCTAATCTTCTGTCACTTTCTATGTTTCTATGGATGGACCTTGTGGCTCTAATCTTCTGTCACTTTCTATGTTTCTATGGATGGACCTTGTGGCTCTAATCTTCTGTCACTTTCTATGTTTCTATGGATGGACCTTGTGGCTCTAATCTTCTGTCACTTTCTATGTTTCTATGGATGGACCTTGTGGCTCTAATCTTCTGTCACTTTCTATGTTTCTATGGATGGACCTTGTGGCTCTAATCTTCTGTCACTTTCTATGTTTCTATGGATGGACCTTGTGGCTCTAATCTTCTGTCACTTTCTATGTTTCTATGGATGGACCTTGTGGCTCTAATCTTCTGTCACTTTCTATGTTTCTATGGATGGACCTTGTGGCTCTAATCTTCTGTCACTTTCTATGTTTCTATGGATGGACCTTGTGGCTCTAATCTTCTGTCACTTTCTATGTTTCTATGGATGGACCTTGTGGCTCTAATCTTCTGTCACTTTCTATGTTTCTATGGATGGACCTTGTGGCTCTAATCTTCTGTCACTTTCTATGTTTCTATGGATGGACCTTGTGGCTCTAATCTTCTGTCACTTTCTATGTTTCTATGGATGGACCTTGTGGCTCTAATCTTCTGTCACTTTCTATGTTTCTATGGATGGACCTTGTGGCTCTAATCTTCTGTCACTTTCTATGTTTCTATGGATGGACCTTGTGGCTCTAATCTTCTGTCACTTTCTATGTTTCTATGGATGGACCTTGTGGCTCTAATCTTCTGTCACTTTCTATGTTTCTATGGATGGACCTTGTGGCTCTAATCTTCTGTCACTTTCTATGTTTCTATGGATGGACCTTGTGGCTCTAATCTTCTGTCACTTTCTATGTTTCTATGGATGGACCTTGTGGCTCTAATCTTCTGTCACTTTCTATGTTTCTATGGATGGACCTTGTGGCTCTAATCTTCTGTCACTTTCTATGTTTCTATGGATGGACCTTGTGGCTCTAATCTTCTGTCACTTTCTATGTTTCTATGGATGGACCTTGTGGCTCTAATCTTCTGTCACTTTCTATGTTTCTATGGATGGACCTTGTGGCTCTAATCTTCTGTCACTTTCTATGTTTCTATGGATGGACCTTGTGGCTCTAATCTTCTGTCACTTTCTATGTTTCTATGGATGGACCTTGTGGCTCTAATCTTCTGTCACTTTCTATGTTTCTATGGATGGACCTTGTGGCTCTAATCTTCTGTCACTTTCTATGTTTCTATGGATGGACCTTGTGGCTCTAATCTTCTGTCACTTTCTATGTTTCTATGGATGGACCTTGTGGCTCTAATCTTCTGTCACTTTCTATGTTTCTATGGATGGACCTTGTGGCTCTAATCTTCTGTCACTTTCTATGTTTCTATGGATGGACCTTGTGGCTCTAATCTTCTGTCACTTTCTATGTTTCTATGGATGGACCTTGTGGCTCTAATCTTCTGTCACTTTCTATGTTTCTATGGATGGACCTTGTGGCTCTAATCTTCTGTCACTTTCTATGTTTCTATGGATGGACCTTGTGGCTCTAATCTTCTGTCACTTTCTATGTTTCTATGGATGGACCTTGTGGCTCTAATCTTCTGTCACTTTCTATGTTTCTATGGATGGACCTTGTGGCTCTAATCTTCTGTCACTTTCTATGTTTCTATGGATGGACCTTGTGGCTCTAATCTTCTGTCACTTTCTATGTTTCTATGGATGGACCTTGTGGCTCTAATCTTCTGTCACTTTCTATGTTTCTATGGATGGACCTTGTGGCTCTAATCTTCTGTCACTTTCTATGTTTCTATGGATGGACCTTGTGGCTCTAATCTTCTGTCACTTTCTATGTTTCTATGGATGGACCTTGTGGCTCTAATCTTCTGTCACTTTCTATGTTTCTATGGATGGACCTTGTGGCTCTAATCTGCCGTCACTTCCTATGTTTCTATGGATGGACCTTGTGGCTCTAATCTTCTGTCACTTTCTATGTTTCTATGGATGGACCTTGTGGCTCTAATCTTCTGTCACTTTCTATGTTTCTATGGATGGACCTTGTGGCTCTAATCTGCCGTCACTTGCTATGTTTCTATGGATGGACCTTGTGGCTCTAATCTGCCGTCACTTTCTATGTTTCTATGGATGGACCTTCTGGCTCTAATCTGCCGTCACTTTCTATGTTTCTATGGATGGACCTTGTGGCTCTAATCTGCCGTCACTTTCTATGTTTCTATGGATGGACCTTCTGGCTCTAATCTACCGTCACTTTCTATGTTTATATGGATGGACCTTCTGGCTCTAATCTGCCGTCACTTTCTATGTTTCTATGGATGGACCTTCTGGCTCTAATCTACCGTCACTTTCTATGTTTATATGGATGGACCTTATGGCTCTAATCTGCCGTCACTTTCTATGTTTCTATGGATGGACCTTGTGGCTCTAATCTTCTGTCACTTTCTATGTTTCTGTCAGTGTTTTGCAGAATAATTTTCTGATCGTCTCAGTCTCTGAGTTATTTAAAAAAGAAATCTAGTTCAATCCAGTAATACCCCCTCGTCCTGACATCTCCTGGAGCCTTGTGGTCCGGTGATGAAGGACCCCAAAGTTTTGGAATCCCATATCCCCTCATTGTGATGCCTATTTTAGGATACTATAAGAGAAATCAGCCTCGTCAGCCGTACTTTAATAAGAATTCTCACCACAAACATGACTCTCGTTTTGTTGCACTAAAATAAACACCTTCCATTTATATTACGGCCCCGGAGCCTAAATAGTCGACTTACCACAATGTCAGGTTTACACAAGTTTGCTGGTTCTATTCCTGTTTAACACACTACCCACAATGGCACCACTCCTACATTAAACACACTCACGCTGGCATTGTTCCATTCCAAACAAAACTTCCTAAACTGGCAACTGGCCCGGAGGAGACAGCCTTCTACAGGCCCTAAATTACACCAATAAACGCTTCCGTGGGTGAGAAAGTCCACAGTCCCAGCTTCTAAATTGTATTCTAAACAATGAAGCACGAACGCGGCTGTAACGTTATCATAATTAGCAGATAAATAGAACTCACAATCTAATACATAGATAAAGAGATTTCAAATGCTATAAATATCTGGATTTTTGGATAGACCATAAATAGGAACTGATTTGATCTTGGGTTTTATTAGATTTGAGTATCCCGCCATTGGCCTGATCCGGACCTGAGTGCAAAAGAGCTCACATCAGTACCTCCGGGTGGCAACCAGTTACACAGGTAACAAACGGCTACACACAGGCCCACAGACGCTAAGCCTTATGGGCCGTATTCAGGCTTGCATCCTACACGCCACTTACGCAAGCAAAGTAACTTAACACTAACCGAGAAGATCCAGGTCCGTAGGTACGCTCGCGTAGTGGGGAGTGCACGCCCCCTGCGTTCCCCGCTCTCCGTAGTAAATCTGGACACTTACGTGTCCACATTCCTACTTTAACTATTATCTTAAGAAGGAAAGTACACACAGAGGATGCCTCCCACTCCTGCTTCTACCTAAACACTCCCGGGGTGGCATTAGTACTCCTCTTTCTTCCGAAACAAAGGCAATCTTATGTACCTAACTGGTACGCAGATTGCGTTAATACACAACTGCGCATCCACAGTAGGTACATTCTTAAAAACACCTACCTAAAAATGGAGCCTCTCAGGTGTGAATCATGTCCTCTATGTACAAGTACTTCAGTGGCAGCGTGAAAGTAATGATTCATAAATATTGAAATAAGTTATCTTTTTAGTAGCAATAATAATAATAATAATAATAATAATAATAATAATAATAATAATCTGTATTAATTATCTTTAAAACAATAAAAATAAAACGGATATTTGCATCCTGAGAGTGATTGCTGTTAAAAATAAAAAAAATACCAAGATAAAGAATAGTCCCGCTAATTTCCTCATTAATTGCTGCTTTCAGTCATGTTGACAATACATCTAAACTGACTTTACACAATGAGAGAATCTCCAGATAAAAGGAATTTCCAGCACTTGAACCTTCTCATCTCTTGGTCTTTTACACAATATTCTGCCTTCTTGGCCGAGTGATGTATCTGTGAATTGTGATGGTTGGAGATCGCAGTGGAAGGATTAGCAAAGACAATTCATACATTGTCACACGCGCTGCTGTTATTTCATGGTGAATGGATGTTATGGTGAAGGGATTAAATGAATCTCATCTCGCTCACGCTCGGCCACATTTAATGCAGGACCCTATGAAGGAAGATCAATAATTCACACAGTGGTTTATAAAGAGGATATTCAGAATATTTTCATTGTGGGAAGTATTTGCATTATGGGCTTTGTTTGAGAGAAGGCTATTTAGCTTAGAGCTATACATACAGCATCCTAGTGACCACCACCCAATACATACAGCATCCTAGTGACCATCACCCAATACATACAGCATCCTAGTGACCATCACCCAATACATACAGCATCCTAGTGACCATCACCCAATACATACAGAATCCTAATGACCACCACCCAATATATACAGCATCCTAGTGACCATCACCCAATACATACAGAATACGAATGACCACCACCCAATATATACAGCATCCTAGTGACCATCACCCAATACATACAGAATCCTAATGACCACCACCCAATATATACAGCATGCTAATGATCTCCATCTCTATAGACATCATTACAGCAACCACCGCCTATGACAGTCAACATTCTAGGTTTCTTCAAATAAAAAAGGAGCTGCTGAGTGACCTCCAGAGACCACCGGCCTACCAGGAACATTCCCTGTAAGTCTTATGGCCAATCCGCCTCTGATCACACCCCAATTCTATGGGTCTTAGTATTACTCCTGCAGGGAGGTAGTCTTAGGGTTAGGCTGTGGGGAGGGGAATGTAAGGGTCAGGCTGTGGGGAGGGGAATGTAAGGGTCAGGCTGCGGGGAGGGAGGCTTTAGGGTTAGGCTATAGAGCATGGTTGCTTCCTCTGCTCTATCCCCGTTCTCTTCTCCACTCAGTCTCCATTCTTTCCCCCACTCAGTCCCTATTCTCTCCTCCATTCTATCCCCATTCTCTCCTCCGCTCAGTCCCCATTCTTTCCTCCATTCTATCTCCATTCTCTCCTCCGCTCAGTCTACACTCTTTGCTCCACTCTGTCCTCACTCTCTCCACTGCTCTGTCCCTACTCTCTCCTCCGCTCTGTCCACGCTCTCTCCTCCGCTCTGTCCTCTCAGCCCTGTCCCTCTGTCTTATGTTTGAATGGTAGGGAATCAGGCGTCTGAATCCTTTACTTTCATTTTTAGTTTTTCATTCCTAATAAATGGATCTCTTTATCTTTAAACTCTTCTGTACAGCTGTAAGTAAGAATAGAATTTAGTATCAACATAATAGACTTATGCCCTTTGTTAGATAATAAAAAGGCTTTATTGAGTGTAATTGCTGACACATGAATTACTTCCTGTCTTCACACAGGCTACACTGGGGGTGAGAGTGTGATTCAGTGCTTGAATTAGGTACGTGGGGGTCCTGGTAATGGGATAATGAGAAGATAATTTCTGCAAGTTGTAGGGTATCACAGACATTCATCTAAAGGGGCGATTTCCAGAGAATTCCTTTGTAAGTGTCATGAAAAGCAACAGACTGAACATAACCGAGAACTGTATAAATAATATATATGTAAGTGCAATGAATAATCTGCTATCAGTCTGATGGCCAGATTCACAGCTAAGAATAATGGGAAATACCATCACGTGTTATATCCTGAACAGGAATTTTAAATCACTCAACTAGTCAATAAAATGTTAAAGGACACGTAATAAAATCTATTTGTAATATGCACGAAGAACTGGCAATGTTTTGGAAACAAACCGAATGAAGGAATTTACCCATTGGCCAAATAAAGGGCATTATAAAAGTTAAGCAGATATGTTCAATTATGTGACAAGTTAATTCAATGTTTATTTTCTTTTAAATGTACATTAAATGGTTGTTTTATACTGTAGTTCACCTGTCACCAAACTGAAACCTGCATGAGAATAAAATAGACCTTTATAAAACTAAAATGATAGATAGATAGATAGATAGATAGATAGATAGATAGATAGATAGATAATTTTTTAAAGATTTATACAGTGGTATTTTATTCTCATTCATATGCCCCCTGAGGAAGTTGTACTGATGAAACGCGTCGGAGAGGAGCTAACTGAACACATAGGGCCTGATCCAGAGCTACGAAATTTTCGCACGACGGGCGAATGCGAACGTTCGCTTGGGCGTATCAACATACACGCCCCTAACACTCCCATAGTAAAGTCCCTGCTTACGGCGGCTATACCCTACACTGGGTACGACCGTCGGCCGTACGAATTTTCGCACAAAATACGCTGAGCGTACGGGCTTAGCACGCCCATACTGTACAATTTAAATGGCTACCCCCGCCTCCCTGTTGTAAAACGAGCCCCCAGCCGACCGTCGTACTGAACGCACGCCCCTCGAGCGAAAAATTCGCACACCATACGAACGCTATACGCTCATGTCGTCCAGCCGACAGGAAGCTGTCATACTGGGCATGCGCAGTGCGAATTTTCGTACGAAAATACGCAAAAAACGGTCGTACGCTCGCTCGAAATCGGCCAATTTCGTAGCTCTGGATCAGGCCCATAATCACTACATGGTACATGACTGGCTGACTGTTGCCATTGTGCCTCCTTGGTTTGTCATTTTCACTTCACAAGCAGACAAGTAATTACATACAAATCCAATAAAATAAATTAATCCAGTTAAAATCAGATTGTTTGTCACCTTACACTTAGATACAAAGCAGAGATACTGACACAGAGTCAATCCAGCCTAGTCTGCCAGTTAGCGGTGATGTCACAGTGGCTGCTGACATCAGATAGAATTTAGAACCCGATGACCTAGGGCATCCGCAACATCGTTTGTGATGTCATCCTCACTGCTGCTAGCTTGGGTTCTTTCAGACTGCAGTACAGCAGAGGGAAAAATAGAGCACAGAACTAGACTCTGCTTGCACTATTTTGAAGCCATAGACCTGGCAATTCTCCTGGTATGATGTATGGTCTTTCAGTTACAGTGTGTAAGTGCAGATCTCCTCCTGGTATGATGTATGGTCTTTCAGTTACAGTGTGTAAGTGTAGATCTCCTCCTGGTATGATGTATGGTCTTTCAGTTACAGTGTGTAAGTGTAGATCTCCTCCTGGTATGATGTATGGTCTTTCAGTTACAGTGTGTAAGTGTAGATCTCCTCCTGGTATGATGTATGGTCTTTCAGTTACAGTGTGTAAGTGTAGATCTCCTCCTGGTATGATGTATGGTCTTTCAGTTACAGTGTGTAAGTGCAGATCTCCTCCTGGTATGATGTATGGTCTTTCAGTTACAGTGTGTAAGTGTAGATCTCCTCCTGGTATGATGTATGGTCTTTCAGTTACAGTGTGTAAGTGTAGATCTCCTCCTGGTATGATGTATGGTCTTTCAGTTACAGTGTGTAAGTGTAGATCTCCTCCTGGTATGATGTATGGTCTTTCAGTTACAGTGTGTAAGTGTAGATCTCCTCCTGGTATGATGTATGGTCTTTCAGTTACAGTGTGTAAGTGCAGATCTCCTCCTGGTATGATGTATGGTCTTTCAGTTACAGTGTGTAAGTGTAGATCTCCTCCTGGTATGATGTATGGTCTTTCAGTTACAGTGTGTAAGTGTAGATCTCCTCCTGGTATGATGTATGGTCTTTCAGTTACAGTGTGTAAGTGTAGATCTCCTCCTGGTATGATGTATGGTCTTTCAGTTACAGTGTGTAAGTGTAGATCTCCTCCTGGTATGATGTATGGTCTTTCAGTTACAGTGTGTAAGTGCAGATCTCCTCCTGGTATGATGTATGGTCTTTCAGTTACAGTGTGTAAGTGTAGATCTCCTCCTGGTATGATGTATGGTCTTTCAGTTACAGTGTGTAAGTGTAGATCTCCTCCTGGTATGATGTATGGTCTTTCAGTTACAGTGTGTAAGTGTAGATCTCCTCCTGGTATGATGTATGGTCTTTCAGTTACAGTGTGTAAGTGTAGATCTCCTCCTGGTATGATGTATGGTCTTTCAGTTACAGTGTGTAAGTGCAGATCTCCTCCTGGTATGATGTATGGTCTTTCAGTTACAGTGTGTAAGTGTAGATCTCCTCCTGGTATGATGTATGGTCTTTCAGTTACAGTGTGTAAGTGTAGATCTCCTCCTGGTATGATGTATGGTCTTTCAGTTACAGTGTGTAAGTGTAGATCTCCTCCTGGTATGATGTATGGTCTTTCAGTTACAGTGTGTAAGTGTAGATCTCCTCCTGGTATGATGTATGGTCTTTCAGTTACAGTGTGTAAGTGCAGATCTCCTCCTGGTATGATGTATGGTCTTTCAGTTACAGTGTGTAAGTGTAGATCTCCTCCTGGTATGATGTATGGTCTTTCAGTTACAGTGTGTAAGTGTAGATCTCCTCCTGGTATGATGTATGGTCTTTCAGTTACAGTGTGTAAGTGTAGATCTCCTCCTGGTATGATGTATGGTCTTTCAGTTACAGTGTGTAAGTGTAGATCTCCTCCTGGTATGATGTATGGTCTTTCAGTTACAGTGTGTAAGTGCAGATCTCCTCCTGGTATGATGTATGGTCTTTCAGTTACAGTGTGTAAGTGTAGATCTCCTCCTGGTATGATGTATGGTCTTTCAGTTACAGTGTGTAAGTGTAGATCTCCTCCTGGTATGATGTATGGTCTTTCAGTTACAGTGTGTAAGTGTAGATCTCCTCCTGGTATGATGTATGGTCTTTCAGTTACAGTGTGTAAGTGTAGATCTCCTCCTGGTATGATGTATGGTCTTTCAGTTACAGTGTGTAAGTGCAGATCTCCTCCTGGTATGATGTATGGTCTTTCAGTTACAGTGTGTAAGTGTAGATCTCCTCCTGGTATGATGTATGGTCTTTCAGTTACAGTGTGTAAGTGTAGATCTCCTCCTGGTATGATGTATGGTCTTTCAGTTACAGTGTGTAAGTGTAGATCTCCTCCTGGTATGATGTATGGTCTTTCAGTTACAGTGTGTAAGTGTAGATCTCCTCCTGGTATGATGTATGGTCTTTCAGTTACAGTGTGTAAGTGCAGATCTCCTCCTGGTATGATGTATGGTCTTTCAGTTACAGTGTGTAAGTGTAGATCTCCTCCTGGTATGATGTATGGTCTTTCAGTTACAGTGTGTAAGTGTAGATCTCCTCCTGGTATGATGTATGGTCTTTCAGTTACAGTGTGTAAGTGTAGATCTCCTCCTGGTATGATGTATGGTCTTTCAGTTACAGTGTGTAAGTGTAGATCTCCTCCTGGTATGATGTATGGTCTTTCAGTTACAGTGTGTAAGTGCAGATCTCCTCCTGGTATGATGTATGGTCTTTCAGTTACAGTGTGTAAGTGTAGATCTCCTCCTGGTATGATGTATGGTCTTTCAGTTACAGTGTGTAAGTGTAGATCTCCTCCTGGTATGATGTATGGTCTTTCAGTTACAGTGTGTAAGTGTAGATCTCCTCCTGGTATGATGTATGGTCTTTCAGTTACAGTGTGTAAGTGTAGATCTCCTCCTGGTATGATGTATGGTCTTTCAGTTACAGTGTGTAAGTGTAGATCTCCTCCTGGTATGATGTATGGTCTTTCAGTTACAGTGTGTAAGTGCAGATCTCCTCCTGGTATGATGTATGGTCTTCAGTTACAGTGTGTAAGTGCAGATCTCCTCCTGGTATGATGTATGGTCTTTCAGTTACAGTGTGTAAGTGCAGATCTACTCCTGGTATGATGTATGGTCTTTCGGTTGCATGGGTAAGTGCAGATCTCCTCTGTAATGAGAGTTTCCCGGTCTCATCATGTGGATGTCGCTGACTGCATTATATTTCCATCTGCTGTTCATTATATTCTATATTATCAAAGCATTTTGCTGTTGTAAAAAACATCATGTTCTACTTATAATCACACGAAACAGACAGTAACAGACATGTTCTGTGTCTCCTTTAGTGCTGAGATGGACTGAACATATGTTTTCAGGACTGGATAGACTTGTATTCCTAATATATCAATGATATGTACACAAGGGTTACTATGTTGGGGTGATTACCTGGGGCAAGAGCCCTGTTTCATCTGGAAGTGCAGGGGGGGGGGCATAAAAAGAACCAGGGGCATTACAGTGGGGTATATAATGAACTGTGGATTGTTTTACTACAGTGGGGCTATTTTAGCCATTTATAACATTAGGGGGTAGATCCAGACCTACGTCCTAGTTACGTTTGTAGCGTATTTACGCAATCGGAAGTACTACACACTCCCCCAGGCACTCCCATCGAAAGGACGCACTTTTTCTGATTTACGCCTACCAAACCCTACCTTAACTTTTCCGAGCGTAACTGCGCACATCTGTAGCGTCCTGACGGACATAACTGCCTCACCCAGCTCGTACTGTACGATTTAAATACCGCCCTCCGCCTTCAAAGCGTAGTTGGAATGTAAATATGGCTAGCGTATTTTAGGAACTCCCCTTTGTATGTAGCTACGAGAGTGTCACAAGGCTGGATACCATGGGTTTAGATATTGGTACTAAGAATGTATTCACACTTATGTAAGTGTAGAATCTATGGGGTAAATCCGGACCTATGGGCTTGTTACGTTAGATTGCGTAGCGTATTTACGCTATCGTATTTTAGGTTAGGATCTAGGCCTATGGGCCTGATCCAGCGCTACGAAAATTCGCACGACGGGCGAATGCGAACGTACGCTCGGAGAACCCAAATATACGCACATAAAACATGGCCGCCTGATTCACATACAAGGACGTCAGACTTAGGACTGATGCACGCATCGGCGCACAATGAGTCCCGCATGTGTGGCTAGAGGGGAAAGACTCTTACTGCAGATGAGCTGCACACAGGTTACTAATGTACAGTATGGGCGTCCTACAGAGATACAACTGATCACAGGCAACTAATGTACAGTATGGGCATCCTACAGAGTTACCACTGAGTCACAGGGAGGAGCTTTGCGGAAACTAACATACGCACAGGAAAAGTTAAGATAGCCCTCGACCACTCGTAAGTTGAAGAACCGTATTGTTTGCTGTGAGGCCGGGCGTCTTCTTTTAGTTCAGGCCACACCTACTGCATGTTTATAATCAATGGATGAGTGTTTATAATCAATTAATGTGTGTTTATAAATGAAACAAATAAAGGCTCGTTTATTTAATCTTATACTGATTTACATTTTGTGCAAGACTTTAACCTTGTAAAGGGGCCATTATTTGTTTAGATTTTGTGAATATTTTTTTTATTTTTTATTAACTTTTAATTTTGTGAAAAAAAAACACTACTACATTTACTAAAATTTAACTGTATAGGTTGTTTGTGTTGTTTTTATTTTGAAATGCTTATTTTTATAATGTTTTATAAAAGTCTCTATATATAGTGGTTCATTTTATTTGTAACTTCACGCAGCATGCATTTATGAGTATTGTAAATTATGTCATGATTATTCTTATTTTAAGGTTAATTTTAAATGATTAATTTTGTTAACATACGTTAACGTACAAGTTATTTTTTTTAATTAGCTTTCAAAAACCTAATCAGTGCGTTTAGTTGCGTATCTTTGAATCATAAGTAAATTTAAGCACCTAAACGCACGACCATTTCACAGTTTATAAAGTCCGCACATTCCTAATTATACGCAGGAAAGACTTACGTCCTTACATTGCACTCCCGACACAGGGGGAGTGGTTAACCGGGTTCTTTATGTCCTCTGAATTGGCATTGTGGATTTTTAACGTGCGTATATTTAAGTAACTTCGCCATTTTACTCTTAAGTGGTCCGCAGTTTTATTGTAAGTCTAGATGCAGCCCTATGATCTTATTTTTGGATTTAGGTCAATTGTACGTTGAGTAAAGACACTCCTGGGATTACATGGATTTGTAAGGAGGAAAATTTGTTTTATCTTTTAATTTGCCCTTCAACCAGCATAAGTGTAAACAACATTATTTCCGATTCCTATTGTGAGTCGTACGATGGGTATTAAATCCAGAAAATGCTGCCAAAAGTCTAGTTTAGTGTTGTTTTTATTTTGAAATGCTTATTTTTATAATGTTTTATAAAAGTCTCTATATATAGTGGTTCATTTTATTTGTAACTTCACGCAGCATGCATTTATGAGTATTGTAAATTATGAGATCATGATTATTCTTATTTTAAGGTTAATTTTAAATGATTAATTTTGTTAACATATGTTAACGTACAAGTTATTTTTTTTTAATTAGCTTTCAAAAACCTAATCAGTGCGCTTAGTTGCGTATCTTTGAATCATAAGTAAATTTAAGCACCTAAACGCACCACTACAGCTTATAAAGTCCAAACATACCTAATTATATGCAGGAAAGACTTACATCCTTACATTGCACTCCCGACACAGGGGGAGTGGTTAACCGGGTTCTTTATGTCCTCTGAATCGGCATTGTGGATTTTTAACGTGCATTTAATTAAGTAAGTTCGCAATTTTACTCTTAAGCGGTCCGCAGTTTTATTGTAAGTCTAGAAGCAGCCCTATGATCTTATTTTTGGATTTAGGTCAATTGTACGTTGAGTAAGGACACTCCTGGGATTACATGGATTTGTAAGGAGGAAAATTTGTTTTATCTTTTAATTTGCCCTTTAACCAGCATAAGTGTAAACAACATTATTTCCAATTCCTATTGTGAGTCCGCCGATGGGTATTAAATCCAGAAAATGCTGCCAAAAGTCTAGTTTATAATAGGAGCAGACACCTGCTGAAGAAGCAGAACGTGTTATTAATATCTATATAAACAGTCGGCAGCTGCAAATGTTGTCTCATTCCATCAGCCGCTATAATATCCTGCACATCTGGCTATCTCCGTGGAGGAAACACATGATGTGGAGAGAATGTGAGTCATTTACCGGCCGGTGCTATTCTGCGAGGCCGTACAGGTGAGCGCTGGTATGTAGAGGATTTCCCTACGTCCCTGGTATCATGTGTAGGGTTCTGGAATGCTGCTGGGACACCTGCCTCGCCTTATATTAAACACTTTCCTGTCTGCAAGAAGTCACACGTATTTTCTGTCCCACAGGACTCAATGTCTTGATTCAATGTTTCCAGTGAATCGTTAGTAAAGACGGACTATCCTAAATATGTGACTGCAAATGTGAATTTACAAAGTAGGATCAAGTGTAGCCCCCCATATTCTACTATCCAGAATTAGGGCATAAATTTAAGAAACCATTAAAATATTTATTTAAGAAAAAGAAACCCGACTTTTTGGGGTGTTATTTGTTTTCATAAGTCCATTATTTTCTATAGTAAACAATATAGATCTTTGTTCTTTTATAGTGAAATTTAGTGAATAGTGAAAAAGCAATTGTGTAACTTTGTGGCAGTAGATTACTTGGGTGTAGGATAATTACTTTTTATTATACTGTGATAAAAACACTGGTTTAGAGGTGCATGGGTCTGATATGTTTAAAAACCAAGCAAGAGTCTGTTCAGCTTAAAACAATGAAGGGTTCCTGGGGTTACGGATAGGAAACTTATTCCAGGTCTTTAGCCAGCCAGCCTGAAAGCAAGCCGATTGCAGCGACACTTGGGAGAGGTGTTTAATAGGACTGTGAGGCTAACAGTCAAGGTCTCTTCTCCCAGATCAAAGAGACAGAAGCCCTCTTGGAGAAACACCAAACCCTGGAAGCTGCTACATTGAGGTGTTGTTTGTGTTGTGAGTAGGACAGTAGCTCCTTCCACTGTAGTCAGAGGTGGCTACTATGTAGTAATTTGTGGCCAGATAGGCCAGGACTGTTTATTTGTTCATGCTCATTCTGAATCCTTGCCTGTGTGTCAATATAACACTAATGTTCTTTGCTGGACTGTGGTCTGTGCATTGGCTGCTACACTAAGAAGGTTCCGTTAGTTGCCACAGGAAACATCAATAGGTGATAGATCTACGGAACTACCTTCCAGATGTTTTGGTGGAGACTCACAGCGTAAAATAACAAGATAGACCAACAGAATGACTCTTACTAATAACATTATTGTGTGGATATGCTGCTGGGACCCCCATGTATTTTACAATCACCCCTCAGATCTCCTGCAAGATCCTCCTACCATGACCCAGTCTTGAATAACATATAATATAATAAAGTCCAATTTCTGAACCTTGTTATTGGGAATCAAACTGTCAGTCATCACCAGGAACTTGCCAAGAATGTCACATTAACACAGTAATCACGGCACACAGCACAACGGCCTTACTCAAAGCCATGTATGTTTTCTTAGTATAAAGTTTGTTTTCAAACTCTGAAATCTACTAAACACACATTATCACATTGCATTCTCTTCAATATGTTTTGTTGGGTTGAAGATAAAACACATCTAATTACAAACATCTGGAGGCTTTCTCTGTTTCCTATTAAGTTTAAGTGGTGTCACATAGACGGAGGTGACATTGATCAGACGTTGGAAGTTATAGCTTGTGGTGGGAGTGATGCTCGGGAGAGTTTAAAGTGTGTTCCTAAGATATGAAGGGTCGTTCTTCTCCTTTGTCCACAAGAAACAATATATGGATGAGAAGAGGGTCCTCGGGGTTTAGAGGGATTCCTGAAAAGAGAAGGAGAGTGATAGGGAATCATGGGCCTCTGGATCACATGACAAACGAGGCATAGGTCAACTTTCATATTCTTCATCAAGCTTCAGGGAGAATATAGGTCAGCAGAGAGAGAATAGTCAATGATATAATGAGGGCAGTCCACGTACGTCCAAGGACTATTGTCAAATTGAAAGTCATCACAACAATCCATAACCATATATACAGACAAAGGGCCGGATCCAGACCTACGCTTCCATTACGTTTCAAGGCATGGCGTATTTACTATGCACTCTCCTAGGCCGTACATACTTTTTCAGTTTTACGCTTGCCAAACCCTACCTTAACTTTTCAAAGTCCATAAAGGCTTCACGTACGTAAGTGGATAAATGCGCCCATACTGTACGATTTAAATGCCTCCGAAGTGTAATTACGGGTGTCGTTTGGATGTCACGCCATTCGTAATTACGCTGTTGATACTAGGCTGGTACGTACATTCAGAGTTACGTGCTGTAATATCTGCCGTGCACCTGCGCAGTAGATACAAAAGAGCGTTTTTATGTCACTGGCAAGCGTAAACGTACGTAGTTCTGATTCCCCAAAGAGAGAGAGAGCAGTGTCTGATCAGCTTTCAGGCTCACTAGGCTGCAGTCTAGGGCATATGACTTCAGGGGCGCCAGCACAAGATCTTTGGGTCATGCAAAGCCTGGCACAGAGAGCAAGTCAATACTACGAGTATTTTGTCCCAGGGCGTCTTTAACCCTTAATGACGCTGTGCCAATCAGCTTCAATGAGAATTCTCTGCCTTCCAACTGAGAGAGTAGTTCATTATATACACAACAGAACAGGGTTGTAAATGGCATCAATAGTAAGGTATAGGTTACAATTTCTAATAGGTCAGAAGTTCAGGACTTCTCAGTATCACAGCGCACGATAGGAGAACATATTCTTCTTTTTGTTCTTAGGGGTCATATGTGTCAAACCTCCTGCCAAGAATGTCCAAATAGCACTCAATGGACCGGATCCAGAATTAGTGCTAAATTCAAGTGAGTGGCGCTTAGTCCATGCGGTGATTGGAGTTGATTGGAGGTGATTGGCAGTGATTGGAGGTGATTGGTGGTGATTGGAGGTGATTGGCAGTGATTGGCGGTGATTGGAGGTGAGGTGATACAGTAGAGTAATGTCCGTGTCTGCGCGCAGATTGAGTCTTGTCAGGTCGGGCAGGCTCCACGGCTCGTTCTTGTCCTCATTGGGCGGAGCGCCGAGATCTTTGAGACAAATTGTTGTCATTGGACCAGATTCACAGTTAAGAAGCAGACGCCTCTTAGGTGCAAACCTTTAGTAAATGACCTACTGCGCATACGTAAAAGGTCATTTCCGCAATCTACGTATCAGTTAGGTACTTTAAAGACCGCACAGAGTATTTGCAGTAATGTCGCCGCAGGGAGGGATTAGGTAGAAGGGGGGGGGGGGAGGGATTTAGATTAGCCGGGGAGGGCGGGGAGAGCATTGTCCGTGCATAGTGTGCTTCTTAAGAAGAAAACAACGCACGGTAAGATAAGGTAGCCCTGTGGCGCTCTTAAGGTACCTAAAAACAGGATGGGTTAGGGGCAGGGCGGGTGAGTTAGGTGCGAATCTGTCCTCACCCAATGGGCCTGATCACACCCAGTTTTCATTTTCATTAAATCATGTCCTCAAGTACCGCCCCAATACCACCTAGCCCTGTGCTTAAGGTACCTAAAAACAGGATGGGTTAGGGGCAGGGCGGGTGAGTTAGGTGCGAATCTGTCCTCACCCAATGGGCCTGGCCTGAAGGTGTGATTTACGGCCCATGGAATCACAAGTTTTCCGAGTCCATAAACCAACTTTACATCCAAATCTAAATCAGGCCTTAATCGCCCCTATCTCTAAATATAGTCAGAACGTTCTGCCACTCACTGCCAAAAAAATCTCCTTTGAATAAAATGTCAGCGCCATCATTAGCTGTAACGCTTCTGAACGTTGCCGTGAATTATGCCTGACACATCTCCGCCGTGACATCGAGGTTTGAAAATAGTCTGCGCTATCCAAAGACCTAACGCTCCTGATGTGTTTGAGTACGTCTGAGTCACCCTGTCGGCTGTACGCACTGTCATTCCCTTCTCAGTGATTTATGGAAAGAGGAGAATGTTTCACCTTATTTAAGAATTCTGACTTGGGCTTTCTTAGGAAAAGTTCAGAGTTACCCGAGTTAAGTGCTCACGAACACAAATGTTTCACTCATTGGGGTAGATCCAGAACTACGTTTGCCGTACGTTTATTCGCGTAGCGTATTTTCGTGTGCGTATATTCTATACACTTCCCTAGGCACACCCCTTGAACGTACGTATTTTGTCAAGATACGCTTTCCAAACCCTACCTTAACTTTTGGCTACGTAACCGTAGTGATGTATTTTGGACTCACGTAAAATTGGCACGCCCACACGTAAGGATTTACGTGACACATACGTGAATGGCCCATACGTTCACAATTACGCTACGTTACTGTGCGTATTTTCTATGGTGCGCATGCGCAGTTCTTACCAAAAGGCGATTTTACGTGTCCGCCACATGTAAATTCGCTCACAAGCGTTGTTCTGGATCTGGGCCATGGTCATCATCTGCTTCTTTGTTTGTCTCGCCACAGCCAACAACAAGAATATCATCTGCTATTGGCTCAATGCAACTAAGTCAAGAGCTCATGTTGCTTACGTTGGTAGACTTCGGGTGCAATCGAGAATCCAAAAAGAAGTTTATGGTCATATAGCTGCTTTTTTCATCAAGATTGTACTGCAGGAAAGAATCCCATGCATGAACCAGCATGAAAACTCGTGCAACTTGTACAAGACATCCTCCAATGTTGGCATGATGTAGCGAGATCTCCGCAATGCTTGGTTTAGAAAATTTGGCTCAATACAAATTCTAAGCTTCCCATGCTTTGCCACAATTACCATGTTGCTTATCCAATCTGTTGGTTCTGTCACTGGTGCAGTATGGCCGTCAGCTTCATGATGATCAAGTAGAGCTTTTACTCTCGGCTTTAATGCTATGGGTACATTGCGTGCAGCACACTGGAATGGTGGAACAATTGGGTCGAGCTCAAAATGTACTTCCCCTGGGACGAAATTTACAGGCCCTTTGAATACATCCTCATAGGCATTTATTAGCTGCTCTTTTGTCAATGGCATGTAAAGATGATGTTCCATCTTGTGAAGCTCAGCTGGAATAGTGAATTGCATCAGTCCCAATTGCTCACATGTAGAACCAGACAGCAAGGGGGTTTGTTGTGTTTTTACAATCTCAAAGGTAAGTGTGTGTGTACGTCCACGAAAAGCACATTCTGTTTGGAACCGTCCTAAGTATTTCATCAGCTCTCCAGAATAAAGCTTTTTTTACTTGGCTGTAGTGGGGTTCTAGGTGCTAGATTAATCTTGTCTCTCAGACTCATCACATCACATGTTGCACCAGAGTCTAACTGGCAGGGCAGTCTCTTATTATTTAGGGTGAGATGTGCAAACCACTTTTGGCCCATTGATCATAGAGTTCCAATGCATTCTATTGAGTACATCACCTCAGCACAGTGGAGGTCTACATCATCAGGATTTGTTTCTTCTAAACTGTGCAGTTTTCCTGTTGAATTCTGCTTTAGCAAAGTGATTTCTAATGCCACAAAATCTACATGTTTTCCCAAGAGCTGGACACTGTTCTTTCCCTCGTCTATGCATTAGGCCACAGTATTTGCATACAGTATATTTGGCTGCTGGTGCACTTTCTTGCTGATACTTGGGATCTTGTCTATTAATGATACCACCTTTGCTGCGCCATTGTTTTTCATCCAAATTAATATTGTCGATATGCTGACTGTCTATTGCTCTAATCCTCTCATCAGTGACCTGAAGAGAGGGTGATCTCCGTGACTCCCTGAAGAGAGGGTGATCTCCGTGACTCCCTGAAGAGAGGGTGATCTCCGTGACTCCCTGAAGAGAGGGTGATCTCCGTGACTCCCTGAAGAGAGGGTGATCTCCGTGACTCCCTGAAGAGAGGGTGATCTCCGTGACTCCCTGAAGAGAGGGTGATCTCCGTGACTCCCTGAAGAGAGGGTGATCTCCGTGACTCCCTGAAGAGAGGGTGATCTCCGTGACTCCCTGAAGAGAGGGTGATCTCCGTGACTCCCTGAAGAGAGGGTGATCTCCGTGACTCCCTGAAGAGAGGGTGATCTCCGTGACTCCCTGAAGAGAGGGTGATCTCCGTGACTCCCTGAAGAGAGGGTGATCTCCGTGACTCCCTGAAGAGAGGGTGATCTCCGTGACTCCCTGAAGAGAGGGTGATCTCCGTGACTCCCTGAAGAGAGGGTGATCTCCGTGACTCCCTGAAGAGAGGGTGATCTCCGTGACTCCCTGAAGAGAGGGTGATCTCCGTGACTCCCTGAAGAGAGGGTGATCTCCGTGACTCCCTGAAGAGAGGGTGATCTCCGTGACTCCCTGAAGAGAGGGTGATCTCCGTGACTCCCTGAAGAGAGGGTGATCTCCGTGACTCCCTGAAGAGAGGGTGATCTCCGTGACTCCCTGAAGAGAGGGTGATCTCCGTGACTCCCTGAAGAGAGGGTGATCTCCGTGACTCCCTGAAGAGAGGGTGATCTCCGTGACTCCCTGAAGAGAGGGTGATCTCCGTGACTCCCTGAAGAGAGGGTGATCTCCGTGACTCCCTGAAGAGAGGGTGATCTCCGTGACTCCCTGAAGAGAGGGTGATCTCCGTGACTCCCTGAAGAGAGGGTGATCTCCGTGACTCCCTGAAGAGAGGGTGATCTCCGTGACTCCCTGAAGAGAGGGTGATCTCCGTGACTCCCTGAAGAGAGGGTGATCTCCGTGACTCCCTGAAGAGAGGGTGATCTCCGTGACTCCCTGAAGAGAGGGTGATCTCCGTGACTCCCTGAAGAGAGGGTGATCTCCGTGACTCCCTGAAGAGAGGGTGATCTCCGTGACTCCCTGAAGAGAGGGTGATCTCCGTGACTCCCTGAAGAGAGGGTGATCTCCGTGACTCCCTGAAGAGAGGGTGATCTCCGTGACTCCCTGAAGAGAGGGTGATCTCCGTGACTCCCTGAAGAGAGGGTGATCTCCGTGACTCCCTGAAGAGAGGGTGATCTCCGTGACTCCCTGAAGAGAGGGTGATCTCCGTGACTCCCTGAAGAGAGGGTGATCTCCGTGACTCCCTGAAGAGAGGGTGATCTCCGTGACTCCCTGAAGAGAGGGTGATCTCCGTGACTCCCTGAAGAGAGGGTGATCTCCGTGACTCCCTGAAGAGAGGGTGATCTCCGTGACTCCCTGAAGAGAGGGTGATCTCCGTGACTCCCTGAAGAGAGGGTGATCTCCGTGACTCCCTGAAGAGAGGGTGATCTCCGTGACTCCCTGAAGAGAGGGTGATCTCCGTGACTCCCTGAAGAGAGGGTGATCTCCGTGACTCCCTGAAGAGAGGGTGATCTCCGTGACTCCCTGAAGAGAGGGTGATCTCCGTGACTCCCTGAAGAGAGGGTGATCTCCGTGACTCCCTGAAGAGAGGGTGATCTCCGTGACTCCCTGAAGAGAGGGTGATCTCCGTGACTCCCTGAAGAGAGGGTGATCTCCGTGACTCCCTGAAGAGAGGGTGATCTCCGTGACTCCCTGAAGAGAGGGTGATCTCCGTGACTCCCTGAAGAGAGGGTGATCTCCGTGACTCCCTGAAGAGAGGGTGATCTCCGTGACTCCCTGAAGAGAGGGTGATCTCCGTGACTCCCTGAAGAGAGGGTGATCTCCGTGACTCCCTGAAGAGAGGGTGATCTCCGTGACTCCCTGAAGAGAGGGTGATCTCCGTGACTCCCTGAAGAGAGGGTGATCTCCGTGACTCCCTGAAGAGAGGGTGATCTCCGTGACTCCCTGAAGAGAGGGTGATCTCCGTGACTCCCTGAAGAGAGGGTGATCTCCGTGACTCCCTGAAGAGAGGGTGATCTCCGTGACTCCCTGAAGAGAGGGTGATCTCCGTGACTCCCTGAAGAGAGGGTGATCTCCGTGACTCCCTGAAGAGAGGGTGATCTCCGTGACTCCCTGAAGAGAGGGTGATCTCCGTGACTCCCTGAAGAGAGGGTGATCTCCGTGACTCCCTGAAGAGAGGGTGATCTCCGTGACTCCCTGAAGAGAGGGTGATCTCCGTGACTCCCTGAAGAGAGGGTGATCTCCGTGACTCCCTGAAGAGAGGGTGATCTCCGTGACTCCCTGAAGAGAGGGTGATCTCCGTGACTCCCTGAAGAGAGGGTGATCTCCGTGACTCCCTGAAGAGAGGGTGATCTCCGTGACTCCCTGAAGAGAGGGTGATCTCCGTGACTCCCTGAAGAGAGGGTGATCTCCGTGACTCCCTGAAGAGAGGGTGATCTCCGTGACTCCCTGAAGAGAGGGTGATCTCCGTGACTCCCTGAAGAGAGGGTGATCTCCGTGACTCCCTGAAGAGAGGGTGATCTCCGTGACTCCCTGAAGAGAGGGTGATCTCCGTGACTCCCTGAAGAGAGGGTGATCTCCGTGACTCCCTGAAGAGAGGGTGATCTCCGTGACTCCCTGAAGAGAGGGTGATCTCCGTGACTCCCTGAAGAGAGGGTGATCTCCGTGACTCCCTGAAGAGAGGGTGATCTCCGTGACTCCCTGAAGAGAGGGTGATCTCCGTGACTCCCTGAAGAGAGGGTGATCTCCGTGACTCCCTGAAGAGAGGGTGATCTCCGTGACTCCCTGAAAAGAGGGTGATCTCCGTGACTCCCTGAAGAGAGGGTGATCTCCCTGACTCCCTGAAGAGCGGGTCATCTCCCTGACTCCCTGAAGAGAAGGTGATCTCCCTGACTCCCTGAAGAACGGGTAATCTCCCTGACTTCATGAAGAGTGGGTGATCTCCCTGACTCTCTGAAGAGAGGGTGATCTCCCTGATTCCCTGAAGATTAGGTAATCTCCCTGACTCCCTGAAGAGAAGTGATCTCCCTGACTCCATCAAGAGCGGGTGATCTCTCTGACTCCCCGAAGAGTGGGTAATCTCCCTGACTCCCTGAAGAGTGGGTGATCTCCCTGACTCCCTGAAGAGAAGGTGATCTCCCTGACTCCCTGAAGAGCACGTGATCTTCTGACTCCCTGAAGAGCGGGCTATCTCCCTGACTCCCTGAAGAGCGCGTGATCTCCCTGACTCCCTGAAGAGCGGGTGATCTCCCTGACTCCATGAAGAGCGGGTGATCTCCCTGACTCCATGAAGAGCAGGTGAACTCCCTGACTTCCTGAAGAGCGGGTGAACTCCCTGACTTCCTGAAGAGCGGGTGAACTCCCTGACTTCCTGAAGAGCGGGTGATCTCCTGACTTCCTGAAGAGTGGGTGATCTCCCTGACTCCCTGAAGAATGTGTTATCTCTATGACTCCCTGAAGTGTTGGCAATCTCCCTGATGCTGATTTAATTTCTGAAGTCATTGCAGTAACTTAGAAATTATCTCCTATTTCCCTGCGTTGAGACCTATGGAGGCGGCCATTTTCATGGAGGCCAAGATGTCATGAGAGACTGGCCATTATCTAAGACAACATGACTCCCATCATGGAGACAGAAATGAAAAATACACTTTGGTCTCTTGTGAATGAGCCGCTTTGTCACCTACTCAAACCTATGAAGATAAAGAAGTCACCGGATCCTATTCACAGTCTCCACAATAACACTGAAAGTATTTATTCTCTGACAATATAACAATCAATAAATACTGATGCCGCCATTTTTACTAAGATATAGGTTTTCTGGCAGCGCTAGTCACACCCATGGGTGGAGCTATTCACAGGACACACCCCCTTTAGTGGAACAAGACACATCCCTATGATGCAGCACCTTAATATTTCTATCACAATCTCCCTGATATTCCTTTGTGGAAGGTGCCAGCCATGGGCTTACTTAGGGGTAGATCCTGAGCTGCGTACGCTATCCGGTGACGTAAAAACACTGTTGTGTATGTACTGCACATGCACGCGGCAGATGTTACGCCACGTAACTCTGAACGTACGTACCAGCCTCGTATCAACAGCGTAACTACAAACGAAGGGGCATGACATTCATACGACACCCGAAATGATGCTTCGGAGGCGGGGTGAGGCATTTAAATCGTACAGTATGGGCATGGCTTAGGCAGGTATGTACATGAGGCCTTTACGTGCGTCAGGAGTTACACTTTGAAAAGTTAAGGTAGGGTTTGGCAAGCGTAAAACACCAAAAGTATGTACAGCCGAGGGAAGTGGATAGAAAATACGCTATGCCTTGAAACGTAATGGAAACGTTGGTCTGGATCCGGCGATTGGTTCTTATTCATAGCTGAGAATCTCAGTGGTGACTGCTATTGATATATTGATTGGCACCTCCCTGAATCCAGGTTTAATTACGAAAGATGATACTAATAACGCAGTGGCGTATCTACCATGGGTGCAGAGTGTGCAGTGCACACGGGCCCCCCCAGACAAGGGGGCCGCCCGTGGCACTCACCCTGCACCCAATGGAAGATCCCAGTACCACCTATTTCTGTACAAACGGTGACGGTCTCCAGCAGCCTTCCGTTCCCAACAGTGCACTGCACGCGGGTGTCACCTGGGGATGTCAGGCGTGCGTGCACTGCGCAGCCTCATGCTCCTCTTCTGTTTGCAGAGCGTGAGGCTGTGCAGTGCACTGTTGGGAATGAAGACTGCTGGAGACCGTCTCCGTTTGTGGGAATGGAAGACTGCTGGAGACCGTCTCCGTTTGTATAGATATGGATGGGGTTGAGAAGAAGAAGAGGGGGGCCCGTCTTGGGAGGGGGGGGCCGTCTGAGGAGGAGGAGGAGGGGCCCGTGTGGGGGTCTGCACACGGCCCCTTCATTTCTAGAAACGCCCCTGTAATGACGCGCAATTTATGAATTAAAACAACCACGGAAAAAAACATATTGTTTTGGTTGTGAATCGGACCACAATTGCCTCCGCTTTGCACGCACATGTTTTTAACCTAAAACTGAGTAAATGTTACCTAATGTTACATAAACGCCCCGAGCCCATACAGAGACACCCTTCCCCTCTGTATGTCATTGCGTACATTTTATTTTTGTGATAAGCGAAGGAATTTGAAGACTGCGATCATTCCATCATTATCATAAACCTGGATCTCGGAAGAAAAGCGTGCTTACTTTGTTTTACTTTAAACTACGATCATTGTCTATTGCAACAATCATCATATATGCAGGTATTTTCATACCCGTGGCTTGTAATTATCGCAGGCGAGAATCCTATTCTTTAGTGCAATATTGTGTTGTTTTTTTGTTTTTTGTTAATCATCTACAAAGTATTTCACACCTTATTCATTCATTGCATTATGTTAAACAACCTGAATTAAGTTGTGTTGTTGCAGGACAACAAATGATAAAAAGTAATTTGAACAACAAAACCATGAATGGAGCTGGCGTTTGTAGGGCTTAAGAGCCTCCAGCAGTAAAGAGGTTAAAAACTTGGTGCTGACTTTGAACTCCTTGAATTGTTTGATAACCATCAGTTGGGCTTCTTTAACATCTGCAGTAAAGTGAGATCTGTGCAGAGGAAGGGTCTTTATACGAGTAATTCCCAGAGACAGACAACTGTTACTTAATATTTTAATTGATGGGAAAACAATTGGTCCAGAGAGATTATTGGACTTTTTTAGGAATTTGAAATGATTGATGATGTATTGAACTTTTCTGAAAGTTTATAGCACAAGACTGAAGCACAGAAGTTGTTTCCTTTTTTTTTATTTATTATACATTTTGCTGGTTTAAATCATCTCAGTAACTGGCAGTGCAATGCCAGATACATTGAATTCATCCCTGGATTAGAAATAGTCCAAATATTCTAAAAAAGGTTATGTCTCTTAATGTGGCTGTGACGTCATCTGACTGTGTGCATGGAATGAGCAGGACTTATGTCTGAGTTGGGTTTGCAATGTTGGTCTGTAAGGAAGGAGAACGAGTGATCAGCTTAAACATGAAAACCGCTGACGGGTGAAGCCCTAGGGGAAGAAGAGAATAGCTGGTGGAGGCCGTGTGATGCTCTGGGGAAACCTTGGGTCTCTTGTTACGTTGACAGGTAATCACCTACCTAATCATTGTTGCAGACAAAGTTCACCTCTTCAAGGTAACGCTGGTAGTGACCATCAGTGATCTTGATGACCTTTGACCACAGGATAATGCTTCCGGCCACA
This sequence comes from Limnodynastes dumerilii, assembly GCA_011038615.1. NCBI lineage: Eukaryota > Metazoa > Chordata > Amphibia > Anura > Limnodynastidae > Limnodynastes > Limnodynastes dumerilii. Next base: position 60,162 of record WWET01002102.1, read on the forward strand.
CTGAAAAACTGTCCAGCAATGGATTGAAGAATGTGATAAAAGGTGTTGACTGGGCTCCAAATTCCTAAGATCTCAATCCCATCAAGCATCTGCGGGATCTTCTCTGCTACCATCTCTGGGACAGATACCACAGAGGTTTCGTGGAGTCCATGCCTCAATGGGTCAGAGATGTTTTAGTGGAAGGAGGGGGACTTACACAGTGTTAAGCAGGGGGTTTGATGATCGTTACACAGAAGAAAGTCTATCCAAATTCTACCATGACCCATGAGCAATAAAACACAGACCATCCTCCAGAGTGCACCATTGCCGATGCGAAAGAGTTCTGATTAAGACATCCAACCACAGGACCCACCTGAAGTTTTCCAATCCATTTCCACCTGTGTGTTGTATGAGCTCGACAACCAACAATTACACAGTAGAGAAACATTAGATCAACAATAAATGCATGGAGAAAAACAATCTCTAAGGTCGCCAGAGTTATTATATCCATCTTAGAGTAGCCGATATTTATAGACACGGTTAGCGCTAACTGGAAGTACTACCCTAACCCTAAACCGAGCCCTAATGTTAAGCGCTGTCTGACAATCTTGCATCCCAGTTGAATGTTCTAGCATCGATCAGAAGGACGTGTCAGAAAAGACGATGTCGGGTAAAAGGGGTCGATCTAATGTCGGCTGATCAGGTAACTGTAGAAGCATCGATCAGAAGGACGTGCCAGAAAAGACGATGTCGGGGTAAAGGTGTCCATCTAATGTCGGTTGATCAGGTAACTGTAGAAGCATTGATCGTATGCTAGTTGCACTTACAATAGTGATGATCACAAGTCTGGATCTATGGGCCATACGAATCCCCATCTATACTGTACTTTGTAATAGTAGACCCCACTTGCCAAAAAATTCCTATCTGGTAGCACAGAAAACGAATACTTGACATAAGTATTGATCCATCCATATTATATAGGGGTGGTGTTCACCGCTCTAAAGAACACTTTGCGGCAATAAAGTGACGACTGTCGTCGGTTTTCGCCAGTTTCCCGTGAGACAGCGTCGTTCCCACAACTGCTTATGTTTCCGAAGAGTCCAACCGTGACAGGTGAGTTTTATTTATCCTAACCCTAACCACCCCCCCTCACAACCTAACCTTAAAACTCTCCTGACCCTAACCATCCTAATCCCAAAGCCAAAACTTAACCCTCCCCTTACCCTAACCATCCTCCTACAGCAGCCTAACCTTAACCCTCCCTTATCCTAACCATCCTCCTACTGCAGCCTAACCTTAACCCTCCCCAAATCCTAACCATCCTCCTACTGCAGTCTAACCTTAACCCTCCCCCAGCTATCCTCATCCTGCAACCTTAACCCTCCCTTCTCTGCAGCCTAACCCTAACCATCCCTGGGAACGAGTACCTTGTCGAAATAAGAACATTCAACATCATACGTGTTCCGATTTAGAAATATTCTTTATTAAAATGGTGTCAGTAAAGCTGCGATTAAGCTTTTGGCTCTCTCAGTCAAAAATGGGATTGCCGCATTCAGCTACATTCCGTTACATAGTATAATGTTGTATTAAGCAGCTGAGTAGTTATACATTGCACACTTTGTCAGCAGAGCTCTTAATACAGGGAGTGTTAGCAAAGTCATTGCAATTATTTAATTTGCTTTTATTTTTCAATGAAGAATGTCGGATTTTCAATCTTATTTGCGAGCTGCTTTTGCAGTTTCCTATTCTAGGCCGTCTAAGCTCTTTCACATGTGAGGTTTTATTTTTAGATCAGTCTCGTGTTGTACTAATGTTTTCCTGAAATGCACTTACACCATGTGTGGCTCACACTCTGGAGCGATTATATGAGCGGTCCGTGCACAGATCCACACACTACAACTCCCATGGGAGACCTTGGCAGGATTGACACAGTGATTGCAGGTTTACGCATAGACTATAACGCACAGAGATTTATACACTTCTGTAACATTATAATTACACTAACATGAGGAACCAGTTAGTGTAACAGACATATGTTGTATGACTTACACACTGTATTCATAGCTGGAACATAGTTTATATAGTCAGCATGTTATGCGTTCCTGTATAAAGACATATAAAGCACAATTACTCACTTGCTCCATTGAGGGAAAACGCTCTGTGATGTATACTGGAGGTGGAGATTATGAATGGTGCCAGCACTTCTGTCCCAATGTGAATGCACTAAAAAACTATCAAATAATAAAAGTAGACAAAAAAAATTCAGATTTTTTTTATTGATGTAAATATTTGGTGTAAAACTTTTTATACCTACACAATGCCCCAGCAGTGATTTCAGAACTCTTGTATTGCTTGTGAATTGTAAAAGTCTAAGGCTGGGTACACACTGGGGCTTTTTCAAAAGATAATCAGAAGACCGTTTCGCCAGGAGTGTGGCCCCCTGTTGTGAACGGCCCTATTTCGATAGAGCTGTTCTCTCCCAGTCAGTTCTGAACTGGCTTATACCCCTTTCACATCACCACCAAATACCCGGGATTTTCGTCAAAAATGTGAAAGGGGTATTAGAAAACCATTGCTTATGCCTTGAAGCGACATAGCAATCGATCACTGGAGCACCAAACACGGTGCTGCAAAGGGTAAGTAAGTATTCTATCCTGAACCCAATCCCTTACCCTAACCCTCCCCTGCTATTACCCTAACCCCCCCTTCCCTGCAGCCTGACCCTAACCCTCCCCTTCTATTACCCTAACCCCCTTCCCTGCAGCCTGATGCTAACCCTTCCCTTCTATTACCCTAACCCACCTTCCCTGCAGCCTAACCCTAAGTCTACCTTCCCCACAGCCTAACCCTAACCCCCCTTCCTTGCAGCCTAACCTTAAGTCTCCCTTCCATGGCCCTAACCCTAACCTTCCCTTCCCAGGAGCCTAACCCTATCGCTAAGCCTAAAAGTCCCCACAGAGGATGGTCTGGGGCAGCACTTCCGAAAAGGAATGGGTGAGTATGCCGATCGCATATTCACCCATTCACAAAAAAATCTAAAACAACTCCCATTTGAGATAGAGACAGCCAACTGGCACCATTTCGCCAGATATCTCACCAGTGTGTACTGTCCAAAGATGCTCAGAAATCTTGTGAAACGGTCTGTGATCTTTTGAATTGATCTTTCTGAGTTTCTAATATTCCAAATCAACAAAGGAAAGATATCTTTTGCTTTTTGCAAGTGTGTCTGGGGTCTATCAGGAGATATTTGCACAGTACACACTGGTGAAATATCTGGTGAAACGTCTTTTGATTGTGTGATTGGACAGTTTATCTGTGGAAAGCCCCAATGTGTACCCGGCTTAATGCAAGGATCTGGAACAGGTCATCCAATGTTAGCCCCATGAACTTAGACATGGCCAGGCCTGGTGCAAATGATTTAATCTGAGCTTATTTAAATCTGTGTTTGCCTCTGGTTTGGGTTCATGCCCTTACTGTACGTTGACTATGTGCCTTAGGGCCCGAATAAAGTTTGAGGGGGCTCCCAGACACACACACACATACAATAATACACTTACCTGATGGTTTTATTCATCTTCAGGTCGCTCATGTGCAGGCTACTGGTGGCTGAGAAACCTCTCGCTGTTCATCTCCCATTCAAACATTATTACGGCTTCCACCATCCAGTCTTCAGGCTCAGTAACTGACATCTTCCTCCTAAGAGCACTATCAGCCAAGGCCGCGATATAGTGACAAGGAGGATGTCAATCACTGAAATCCCTGCGATACACTGTACTTAAGAGGAGGATGTCAATCAGTGACATCCATCCTATGCTGAAGATGTTTGTGGGGGCCCTTTGTGTGTGGGGGCCCCTTGGTTGATCCAGCCCTGATGTGCCTCCACCCCTTCCCTCCCACAACATAGCTTTCAGGACACAAACGGATGCAACTCAAGTTATGTTTGAATTTGAATCAGTTGCACGTCCATCATTTCAGAGCTGCTCTCCTCTGTCTATCCCCCCACTCTGTCCTGCTCCTGTGTCTATCCCCACTGCTCTCCTGTCTATCCCTCTGCTCTCCTCTGTCTATCCCCCCACTCTGTCCTGCTCCTATGTCTTTCTTGCTGGTCTCCTCTGTCTATCCCCCCACTCTGTCCTGCTCTGTGTCTCTCCCACTGCTCTCCTGTCTTTCAGCTCTGTCCTGCTTATGTGTCTCTCCTGCTGCTCTCCTGTCTTTCACATCTGTCCTTCTCCTGTGTCTCTCCCCACTGCTCTCCTCTGTCTATCCCTCTGCTCTGTCCTGCTCTGTGTCTCTCCCGCTGCTCTCCTGTCTTTCAGCTCTGTCCTGCTATTGTGTCTCTCCCCGCTGCTCTCTGTCTATCTCCCTACTCTGTCCTGCTCCTGTGTCTCTCCCGCTGGTCTCCTGTCTTTCAGCTCTGTCCTGCTCCTGTGTCTCTCTCTACTGCTCTCCTGTCTATCCCTCAGGTCTGTCCTGCTCCTGTGTCTCTCCCCACTGCTCTCCTCTGTCTATCCCCCCACTCTGTCCTGCTCCTATGTCTCTCCCGCTGGTCTCCTGTCTTTCACCTCTGTCCTGCTCCTGTGTCTTTCTCCACTGCTCTCCTGTCTATCCCTCAGCTCTGTCCTGCTCCTGTGTCTCTCCTCACTGCTCTGCTGTCTATCTCTCAGCTCTGTCCTGCTCCTGTGTCTCTCCCCACTGCTCTCCTCTGTTTATCCCCCCACTCTGTCCTGCTCCTATGTCTCTCTTGCTAGTCTCCTCTGTCTATCCCCCCACTCTGTCCTGCTCTGTGTCTCTCCCGATGCTCTCCTGTCTTTCAGCTCTGTCCTGCTTATGTGTCTCTCCCCACTGCTCTCCTCTGTCTATCCCCCCCACTCTGTCCTGCTATTGTGTCTCTCCCCACTGCTCCCTGTCTATCTCCCCACTCTGTCCTGCTCCTGTGTCTCTACCTGCTGCTCTCTGTCTGTCCCTCTGCTCTGTCCTGTCCTCTTCCTCGGTCTGTCTTTTCTTCCTCAGCTTCTCTTCTTTGTAGTTTAAGGAGTTCTCGCTGGTTGTGAGACTTCTTTTCCTCTAACCTTAGTGGGTCCCCTGTGTCCTGTGTACAGTCTTTGGGGTAAAAAGTTCCTTTGAAAAAGTTATTATTTTAATGCAGAATAATGCAATTTGCAAGTATTTCTGTTACACGAGGAACTGCAGACATCATAACATTATCATACATTTTTTGTGCATGCAATTTCAATTTAAATATATGAATTCACTAATAGTTGTGAATAGAATAAAAATCAGACCTAATAAAATCTTTCATAGAGTAAAATTCCTTTTCTGAAGAGCCGGGTGTTTGATTAATGATCGGATCCACTTCACAGGCAATGGAAAAGTTCTCCAGCAATGGAACTTATCAAACACATAGCTGCTTTATACAACACAGCCCACGTGGAATGAATGCCTGGTACATTACAAAGTGTCACAACCTGATATATACAAACCCACACCTCTCATGCACAAAATAATCCATTAATAAGAATGTCCATCTGGACAAAGTGCATATTACCCAGATAACAAGTTTGGTTCATTTAGAAGAATGTTTTGGATTTTGCAGAATAAAGTGAGTTTCCGCCTCTCCTCTAACACTCTCTGGTGTCTGCCATTACTTAAAGCTGTCACAGGGATTATACAGTGCTAGGCTTCTTAGATAGAAGGGTCAAAATGTGAATATATAAAATAACGTAGAGAATAACAAAGGCAAAATTGCACCATAAAACATACACTATACACTATAAATGACATAAGACATTCACCAGGTAGTATCCATAAAACAAGTTCACCCAGGGCAGTTATCATTACAGGAAGTGTGTGAGTGTGTGTTATGGCTGCCTGGAGTATTGAGGTCACAGTCCAGCAAGTAAAGGGTTACAGTCCTCTGCTATTGTCTACCCAGTTTACTCAGATGCTCTGTATTTTTAGACACATGGCCCTCAGGATATCCATAAATAAAGGAAATTATGATGTTGAAGAATGTGGAAGATAGCGCTGTGATGACATCATGGAAGAACCATATAGAGCTTCACGGGATACACAAGTCAGCATTTTATGAATATCATAAAACTTCCTTGGAAAGTAATGCATCTGGGCACTGAACACATCACTTATTTTTGGTGACTGTATCATGACACCTAAATAGATAACCATAATACGTCTATATAGAGTATAGGATTACATACATATAATAACCTAAGCCAAATATTAGACTAATATCAGGATTACTGTATAGACACATTCCATACACTCCGTGTGTGCCAAGAGCCTGGTTATGCATAAACGTCTATTCCAAAGCTCTCTAGACGGTGGTTAGATCTGTCCTGAAACGTTAAAGTTTACTCAACTATTAAAGTGTCAACAACAACATGATGTAACTGTCACACTAATATCTGCACTCACTGGAGAATTACCATTCCCTGTACATTCAATGTCTTCCAGGATGGCTACTACCATGAGACAGTTATATAGGTCATCATCAAAGGCGAAACTAGTGAGTTGTGGGCCCAGGTGCAATAAATATGCTTTGGAACCTAATGATATCCCAGGTAACCCGGTGGGGAGCTTTGGTGGTGCAGTAATGATGGCTGTGGGCCCCTGTATCAGCATGGGCCCCGGTGCCGCTGCACCTGCTGCACCAATGGTAGTTCCGCCCCTGGTCACCATGGTTTAGGGGCACCTAAGACGCTGACTCTTGAATCCACAGTTAATTCCATGAGTCCACTTATGCACACAAAGAACCCGATTCACACCTAAGAAGCTAAAGCTAACATATATTTAAGAATTTACCTATAGCATGTGTAGCAATCCTGACTTCTCAAGCTACGTAAGATTTAAGAACGGAGTTTAACTATGTGAGCACATAACTATTTAAGTAAGAAGAGGCGTGTCACAGCAGTCGTGGGCCATTTTTAAGAAGAGTTCGTGGGTGGAGGGATTTAAATGAGCCGGGCGGGGGAAGGGATCTCTTAAGAAGGAAAATACGCACAGGCACTTACGGTATCCCTATGGCACTCAAGTGCCTTTAAGAACAGGGAATACAGGAGAGGAACACAAAACTTAGTTATATCTTTTGGAACTGTGAATTTGGCCCAAAGGGCCTGATCCAGACCTACGCCGATGTGCAGTGCTTACTAAAGCACAGCGTATCGGCGTCCACTGTCCCCGACACTCCCCCTGTGCGGGCGTATGGCCCCTTCCTTACGCCGGTTGAAGGCTACCCTAACTTCAGCCGGCGTAAGGAAGCTCGCACAGGAGTGTATGGCCGCCTAGCCTGCCCTCCCACCCTCATTAAACTAGCTCCCCCCACCCACCTACACTAACCTGAACGTAGGGACACTGGGGGACGTCCCACCTATGTACCAATGTGGGTTAAAGAGTTTGGATATCAGACTGCTGGTGCCATTAATTGTGCAAAACCGGACAGTTGGTCTCTATCGTGTCATTTGTTGATAAAGGCCTGAACGCTTCAAATAGGTGCAACTTACATATTACCTACATTATACCACTACAGAATATGGTAATTGCACAATAAACATTAGTTTAGTCACAAAACAGAATTTTTGTTAGAACTGACATACAGGAACACGGCTGTCACTTCACTCAGGCCCATTCAGGGTGCTATAAAACCCCAATATCACACATAGCCGAGAATAAAGACGCCTAAACCAGATAAGCAAAACCGTTTGCAAATGTGCCTTCATTTTACACCAATAAAGTAAAGCAGGTTTGAGACCGTTCTAACTTGTTCAATGGTTTGAGTTACATTTATAAAACGCTACAATACCTTTCCATGAATTAATGTGAAATTTGCCAATTCTCGGATAAACCTTCAAGAAGACCATCAAAACTTCCCAACAATAGCCAAATCTATGTGTCTACCACACTGAGCCAGGGTCAGTATAGTGCAGACTGGATGGGCCATGTGAATGTTATCTGCCGTCACTTTCTATGTTTAGTCATCTCTCTCAGCAGAAAGTGTTACAAGCTATAACTAATAGATCTAATAGTACAATAATGAGTGGTTTGGTAATGGCTGGGGAGCTCATGTGATCCATCAATAGTTTGGGCAATATAAGTGTCATATTTTTTTTTTCATGTTCTAATTTCTGAAAGTCCTCTTTAGTTGTAGACCACGGTATCATTGTGCATTGCATACAATGTGTACGCCATGGGTCGTGTTTACATAGCTTTGATATCACATCAGACAGATCTTTAATCTCTCCGCTGGGTGTTCTCCTATTTCCTATCATTAAACACAGAATGAGTTCTACGGCTGCGGAGCACAATAGCCTCGCACCTGAACACGGCCATGACATCGAGCACAGGAATGCTGGAGAAGCCGGTCTTCTCAAGATGAGATAGGAAACACATGGATGTGACAATGTCGGCTATTTCCTGTGACAATGGTCTCTGAGGCCATCAAACAGGACACGATCCCGCTCCTTCAGCCTCAGACGTCACTCTCGTTGTCTTCCTCTTCGTCTTTAAGATGTATGTATGCTGCGGTCCCAGAGGGAAGAGAAATTTATTTATATATTACAGGAACTTCTATAATCCATCATTTCTGGGTGGAAAATAAAATGAATCAGTTACAGGATTCTTTATTCATTTATTATGATTATTCGGGTGAAAAAGGACCCTCAAAGATCGAAGAATAAACACTGGGCCTCATCCATTCTTGAACGTAAAAAGTGAATACATCCTAAAACCCCACGCATTTTACAAAAAGGCTTAGGCGCAAACACAAGCGCAGCTCTGAATAAGTATGCAAGAACAGCAGGTTATATACATGCGCAGTGCAGCCAATCACAACACAGATACAATCCCTTCAAAGTTCCCATCCCCCAGTACTCCAAACACAAGTGCAGATATTTCACTGTAATGTATAGCGGATATGGACGTTTTGCTTTCTAAAAGTGATTCATTGACGATGGGAATATGGTAAAAATATTACAAATAAAATTACCGGTAGTTTCAAAATACAGTGAATTAGTAAAATAAAACATTTTTAAACCAAAACCCAGCTCAAGGCATAATCAGCGTCCCCATAACTTTAGCGTTGCATTTGGAAGGTCACATGATAACACGATGGTCTAATATAGTTTGTGGAGTGTCCGCTGGAATCAGCGTCCTGGAATTAGACATGATCTGTGATTGGTGCAAATATTTTACCGTTAAATATACGTCCTTACATGTGGGATCAGGTCAAAATTGAGTTTATTTGCGTGACGATGTCCGTGCTATACATTGACCACATCCCTCCACCTCTTTCCTTCCACAAAACACTCCTCTCTGCAAAACAGTCGCAAGGAGCAGAGCGTCTACATTTCCATGGGAACGGTGCCGAAATATTAAGGTTGTTTATCTGTGGGTGTGGGTCCCAGTTTCGAAGTGGCTGGGATATAGATTGCTTATGCCTCAATGAGACATATTAGTCGATCCCCGGATCACTGAACATGATGCTCCAATAAATAAGCCTGAAAACTAACCACAACCCTTCCCCTAATTCTAACCCTAATCCTCCCCTTCCATTATTCTAACCCTCCCTTCCCATTACCCTAACCCTCCCTTCCCCACAGCCTGACCCTCACCCTCCCTTTCCATTACCCTAACCCTCCCTTCCCCTTCCTAAGTACCTAACCCTAACCCACCCAATACTAAAATGTCCCAGAGAGTTACTCACCTCTCCATAGCAGTCATCCAGAGGGTCTCACCCATTCATAAAAAAATGTTTTTAAATTAGTAACTTTCGTCTGTCTCTATTTCGCAAAGCGGGCCATCGGACCAGAGACTGAAACCGCATGACAGTGCATGTCAGAGCAGAAACCAAGAATGAAGTCAAAGGAATGTAGACCTCCGAGACAGGATTGTCTCAAGGCACAAATCTGGGGAAGGGTACAGAAAAATATCTGCTGCTTTAAAGGCCCCAATGAGCACAGTGGCCTCCATCATCCGTAAATGGAAGAAGTTCTGAATCACCAGGACTCTTCCTAGAGATGGCCGACCGTCTAAACTGAGCAATTGGGGAGAAGGGCCCTAGTCGGGGAGGTGATCAAGAACCCCATGGTCACTCTGTCAGAGCTACAGCATTCCTCTGTGGAGAAAGGAGAACCTTCACGAAGGACAACCACCTCTGCAACAATTCACCAATCAGGCCTGTATGGTAGAGTGGCCAGACGGAAGCCACTCTTTAGTAAATAACACATGGTAGCCCGCCTGGCGTTTGCCAAAATGA